>VDFB02301526.1:0-45391 GCA_007258455.2 Sequoia sempervirens | reverse complement strand
AATAACAAGGCCAATCTTCAGCACCTACACAAGATGCAATGACAGATAACAATCTGTATTTCTTCAATATTTAAATTCTGCCCTTGAAGAAACTCGCAATCTGCTCTTGATGAAATTCGCACTTGAAATGAAGGAAATGAATCGAACTTGCTTGATGATGGAATAGATGAAAGTGACCTTGTATATATACAAATGTGAGAGAGGTCGCACCTCTTCATGTACAAGGTTGGCCATGATACAAGTAATATAATTACAAATAATAAATGCAAATTATAAGGAAAGTCGGCCCAATAGAAATTATATTGTTGCCAAGAGAAGCGCACATTCTCATTAAATGACACATATAAATAAATAGCCAATAGGCTATATTGATTTATGTCTTCACTTGTGGCTGGAAGGATGAACCCGAAGCTGCTCAAAAACATTAACATTTACATGGTGTTACACAATCACACAAATATCCCATTAAATTTTAAAAATAAAAACATCATTCTTAAATTCACATATATCAAAGGTATACTTATAAATTTTTTAAAACTACTTTGACTAAATTTATTAATTAAAAGACATTCTAAATTTAAATCATTCTATTCTAAACATCTTCAACCGACTTTCTAAAATAGAAAATCTTTTTTTAAAAAAAATTAATTTTTAGTGTCTATTTATCATCCTATATAAGCATCAATTTTTTAAACAAAATCATCCTATTTTCTTTTCTCATGACGTAAAAAATAAAATTAATTCCCCATGCCTTATTTTTATTCTTCTGTTGTTGGCATCTCACTCTACACATGATTATATTAAGATTTGTAACTCCTCGTATGAACAAAAATGATCAAATGTATTTTTGAAACAATCACCAATATAATAATGAAACGTTTCTAGGCTCTTTGTGTGAAGACTAAAATCTGCATTGATCAAAGATTGACAAATATGAGTTAAATTAGTCAACATTGAACAAATGATATAAAAGTCTTCCCCATAAAATTGTTGAACAATGTAAAGGAAATGACAACACTATCAAACTAACATGAAACTACAAGCAAAATGAACATGAAATCTATTCCTAAACTACTCAAACCATCATCCCATAGAGGGATTGGTGCTACTTTGATGTGGAAAGTAGCCCTTTCCCAACCCCTTTTGATAAGCTTCAAATGTGATGAAGATGCAAGTGCCTATAGTGCAAATGCATGAAGTTGTGGATGATCTTGTAAATGATTGTGGTTTCTATTTATAGATTGAAGGGTTGAAGAATGGAAAAATGGGAGGAATGTGGGACTAAGGAGAGCCAATGGGATTGGGACACTTGTTTCAATCCTAACGGGTGAAGTTAGAGCACATTTTGGAGAATGTGCATAGTTAATGCATGTGGTTGAGGATTTGAGAGGTGTAAGAGAGATTAATGCATGTGTAAGAGGCATTAAATGAATATGGTTGAGATGTTTTGGAGGGAAATTGTTTGGGCAAGAAAATCAAACAAAGGGAGTTAATGAAGGAATATTTCCTTAGAATATGCCTTTGTGAGTGAAAATGAGATAATTAGATAATTAAAAGAATTGATTTTCATTTGCAAGTGGGTGGGTTAGTTAGGGGTTGAGTTTGACCAAGGTTGAGTCAAAAGCTAGAGGATGGGTAATTAGGATTAGGAGTTAATTAATCAAGAATTAATTAACTTAGAGGAATTTTAGGGGATTTGACATTTGATTTAAATGATTTAATTTATTAAACCAGATGAGAAGACTTTAGGGATTTGATTAAATAAATTTATTTATTTAAATCAACCTGATGAACATTAGTGAATTAATCGAATAAATTGCTTTATTTGATTAACAGAAGAAATGATGTTAATTCAAGCATCTACATTTTGTCCCTCTTTGAAGCAATGTACCAGTTGTGTTCGTTCAAAGAATAACATTACCGAGATTGAAATTAAAAAAATTCTTTATTTTTTTTGGATGCTCTAACAGAAAGAACTACGGTGGTACACTTTGATAGCTAGAAACAAAAATCAATCTCTATTACTTTTCCCATGTAGCATTTAATTCTACTAGTTTGCCATTCCTATTGTCCAAGGTTGAAAAGCTTTCAATCTTGCTTCCCATTTGTTTATAAGCTACCATATAAAGTTTCCTATGGTGCACATAAGGAACCATGCAAAATTTCAATGCTATGGTAGAGAGATCCGATGTATATAATGGCCAAAAGCATTGATCTATTGGTTGTAGGGTTCTATCGTGTTTTGACTCTAGCATTATATTTTCCAAAGTAGATGGGCGACCATTATCATTTTTCCTACACCCAAGCACTCTACAATTTACCTTTTACATGTTGTAAAACTCTATTTTGGCATGTTACAGCCAATGGATTCTTTATTTCATATGGTGCAATAAATATACTCTATGAAGGCAGTTTTTATGTAGTGTTCTATCATCTCAAACCACTGTTTGAGCAGTATGGTTGATGAATTTGTTTAGAAATGGGTAGAATTGGAAAGAGAACACACTCGTGTTATATGATTAAATTTTTTTTTGGTGAGTTAAGCAATTATTTTTATTATTTTGAGTAGTTGCTTTGTTATAAATATTTTTTATATATTTATTTAAAAAATACATACATAATTTTGTTTTAATGGCACCTAAATTTATTTGTTTTAAAAATAGTTTTTGGCTGATAAGTTTTTGTTCTGTCAGCTTCCCATTCAATCGAAGACCAATCATGTTGACAGGATAGAATCTTAAGAAGCGATATCTTGTTGATTTGGTATATAAAGATCTTTACTGGACATTTGTTGTTTTTTAATTGCAAAATTTATAATAACACATATTTGTTTTTCACTTAACAGTTGGGATTGAGATGCAAGTGAATGAAATAGTGGATATTCTGAGAAGCATAGGCCAATCATCTCTTGCAATAATAATTTATGGTTTTGTGGATCTTGGATAAAGCACAATAATTACACTAGTCTTGAAATATATCAAGAACAAGAGAAAAATTGTTTTCCAAATTATAATGGTGGGACATTGATACAGTTAAAAAGTTGTAAAGATGATCTGACAGAGGCTTTTAAATGCCTCTGTCAGATCAATAAGCCCTGTTTTCTTTTTATTGATAATGCATCATGGTCAGCAGACCTGAAGAACCTTCTGCGGCAGGAGTTGGGAAGCCTTCCTTAAGGTAGCAAAATTCTGATAACAACAAGACTCTTATGATATTGCTATTAGAATTCAACTATGTAGTTTTTCAGAGTCAAACTCATTGACCCACCAATAAGACTCTTACTAGCTACAGATGTGTTTGAAAGGACAACCGAACATTGTGCGCAGACCCTGTCCTCTCCAGCCCCTGCCTCATGAAGATGCATCGGAAATTTTGTTCAAAGACTTGGCTAAGTTGAAGCCATAAAAAAAGATTAAAATAGAATTCTAAAGATTTGCAACGGGGTATCCCTGGCCCTCAAAATTGTTGGTGCTCAATTACATAAGCAAAGTTATTGAGTTGATAGGTGTACCAGAAATTTGGAAAACATTTGGGAAATTTGGAAAATGGGGACACAATCAAAGAAGAAAAGCTAGCAAATGCCTTGTTAATTTTGCGTATGGTGAGTTGGAAGAGTACATTCAGGAAGCCTTGCTTGACATATGTCGTTTCTTAGCAAATGGAATCTTCAAGATGTGGAGCATATTATGGGAGCAACGACAGTTACATCTCTTCTTGAGGCAGGTTTGATCACTTCAACTGCTGAGCACAATAATCCCCTTGGAGGAGTTAATTGTTCATGATATCATTAGAGCAAAGGCAATAGAATCTTAGATGTTCAATCCTTATGTGAAGTGGCAGATGAGCAGGACAAGTGAAATCTCTTGAATCTCCAGTATGTAGAATGTCTTGTGAGAGCAGGAAAAAGTTTTAAATCTCTCTCGAAGCAGCGCTGGCCTCATCAATTGAGGACTACGAAGCATGTTTAATCTTTTAAAAGAAATCATAAAATTTGGTTAAAAAATGAAATTACCCTTAAAAATCGTGCCCCAAGATCTTTCAAAAATTATAGTGAGATTACCACTACTACTCAAAGCTCAAGAAAATCAAGAGCCTTCCACTCACTAGCATTAGTTTAATCTCACCTTCCTTACCTTTGTCTTTCTTTTTCTTACCTACCTTAATTGCATGAGATATAACCTCCTTAATCGCATGAGATATAACCTAATTGCTTTGAAAGGACTGACTTTCTATCAATTAAAATGAATTACAGATATGCAAAGGAGGAAACCAAAATTCTAAAAATATCTTGAAATATAAATGAATATTTTGCATCCAGCACGGAACTTCTAATGGAGAGTATACCTTTGTGTAATAAAGGATACCAGCTAGACAAAATATAAGATAAAAGTAATATTATTTTTCCTTAATTATGGCAGCATTTAAGTATTTCTATAAATTCACAAGGCGGGAAAATATTTACCTGGTTGGAAACAGATATATACAGCATGGAAAGCACCTTACCCAACTCTTTTAAGTAGCAAGTATACTTTGTGAGAAACAAGCATCCCCAATTATGAACTAAAATTGTAATTTAGCTTCAGCAGAGGCTGCTTATGCTTATAAGGGTTGGAAAATTGCTTTACTAGACATGAATTGCTCCTTAATAAGACCATAAACAGAGGAAAACAAATGTAGTCAGAAGTAACATTCTAGCAATGCAACAAAAATAATCTTGCTGCAAACAAGAATTGGGGTACAAATAGTTTCATGTCCCCAAAGTGACATAAAATAGATAAATGAAATAAACAACCATTTATAAAAAAAATATATTATATACATTTAAATATGCGTGAGATATAAATATGAAATAATACACAAATATCATAAACATTATTATTCACAAGTAGATTAAATCAATACTAATTAATTTCCTTTTGCAAAGCAAGTGCTACCCTTAAGTGACGGGGATATAGATTGATCATTAGTTAATCGTTCCATTAAGGTAATGACGGGTTGCCTCCAGACAAGAGACGCGACCAAGAGGGAGAGTTGCCATCGTTCCAAACATAGATATAGAGGAAATAAATCGGTCATGAAGGGATGGATGGGTAGGACAGAAATAAAGGAGATTAAAATAGGGAAGCATTCGATAGAGACTACATAAGGAGACTAGACACGCCTAATCAGGTGAGACTTCACTTACCCATTAACATCTAGATTTCTGAATTCAGGATCATTGATTCAGTTAAGACATTAGATGTACTGAGTAGTGTAACATGCTGGTTCATATATGTATTCATGGTTTCTTATGGTCTACACAATGCGATCTGCTCTTACTACCAAATCACTTGAGTTGTATATATGCAAACTGAACTGTCTTCATGCAAATCTGATTGTCGAATTGTCTAGTGACTATATTCACAAGTGATATGCGATCTGACATAATAGCCAAACTAGAATGGGATATGCACCATTTACAATCAATCCCTAGTAAACAATCTGACATACAAGTATATTTACATCTGATCACTAGTACTGATTACTGAATCTTCCTCAGTGCATTCAACAAATGTATCTCTCTGTTCATTGTTATTTTTTTACCAGTAAATACATTTCCAACTTGTGTCATAGTATATTGTCATTATCATTCTAGGAATGGATTTTGATGTTGAATCGAAGAAATAAGGATCTGTGCTAGTAAATGCTGATTGCCTAAAGATTGTTTGAATGTATGAAAACCTGCTCCGGAGGAAGGGCCTAAGGAAAGTGGTGCCTAGAGACCTCACTTAAGATCCGCCCAATCCTAAGGCAAGGACGAGCCATGGATGGATGCAAAAGTCCACTTAAGATCCGCCCAACCCAAAGGCAAGGATGGGCCATGGATGAGTGGAGGCCCCACTCAAGTCCGCCCGGACCAAGAAAGGAATGGGCCATGGAGGGGTGGTAGGTTTAGGGTCTCACTCAAGTCTGCTCAGACCAAGGAAAGGATGGGCCCTGGAGGGGTGGTAGGATTAGACCGCTTATAAGCTCCCTTGGCTTCCTCTAGTAGGCGAAGTGTTTTCTTAGTACATAATAGTTACATTTGTGATCAATCAATGAATATGATGCCATGATCTTAATGCTAACAATATATGTGCGTGTATGTTGGATTGTTGTTCATGTGGTGAATGCAGGTTCCAATCCAAAATCACTTCATTAGAGGAGACATTTATTTGAGAAGGTAAAACCCTAACCCTAATTGGCAACCATAAGTGAAGTCTAGGGCAAATTAGGACAAGGGACATTACAAATAGTAAGTCAAAGAAGAACAACCAAAGTATTTTATGCTCGTGGATGAGTGATGTAGAGCGTTCGGGTGGATTGGTGATCAACATCAACAAAAAAAAAATTCAGTTTGTTTTTTCAAAATTTTCTTGTTTTGCTCATATTTGGCATCTTTTAGCATAAGAAACTCAACTGTGCAGTCAAACTGTCAATTTGAAGTTTTTGCCAAAATTTCGTTTTAAAACTCCACAAGTAGTTTTCTAAAATTATTTTTGCAAAACCCGTAAGGACTCCAGTAAAATCTTTTTGTAAGGAAACATTCTACACATGATTATATTAAGATTTGTAAACCCTTGTATGAAAAATAAAAATGATCAAATGTATTTTTGAAACAATCACCAATATAATAATAAACACTTTTAGGCTCTTTGATAGCTAGGAAAAATCGTTCTCTATTACTTTTCCCATGTAGCATTCTATTCCACTACTTTGCCATTCCTATTCGTCAATGTTGAAAAGCTATCAATCTTGTCGTTACTAAAAAGGAATCTTTTTTCAATGCTTCCCATTTGTTTTATGTGCTACCATATAAATTTTCTTATGGCGCACATAAGGAACCATGCAAAATTTCAATGCTATAGTAGAGAGATCTAGTGTATTTAATGGTCAAAAGCATTGATCTATTGATTTACTCTTGGTTGTAGCGTGTCAATTATGTTTTTTATATTTTCTAAAGTAGATGGACAACCATTATCATTTTACCTCCACCCAAGCACTTTCCAATTTATCTTTTACATGCTCTAACACTCTATTTTGGCATATTACAGCCAATGGATTATTTATTTTATGTGGTGCAATAAATATACTCTAAGGAAGGCAGCTTTTATGTAGTGTTCTATCATCTCAAACCATCGTTTGAATAGTATGGTTGATGAATTTGTTCAGTTGTTTCTTAGAAGGGGTTGAATTGGAAAGAGAACACACTGGTATGAACATTTATTATTTTAAATAGTTAGTTTGTTACAGGGATTATAATTTTTTTTTTGATAAATACTTTTATATATATTTATTTCAAAAATATGTCTAATTTTGTTTTAGTGACATCTAAATTTATGTGTTTTAAAAATAGTTTTTGGCTGATAGGCTTTATTTTGTCAGCAAGACGAATAGAATGTTAAGAGGGAGCCTCTTGTTGATTTGGTATATAAAGATCTTTACGGGACATTTGTTGTTATTTTAAATAATTCAAACCAGTATGACATACTCAGTATCGCAAAATTTTATCAATAACATATATTTGTTCGTCATTTAATAGTTGAGATTGAGATGCAAGTGAATGAAATAGTAGTGGATATTCTGAGAACCACAGGCTAGTCATCACTCAATAGTAATTTATGGTTTTGGGTCTTCGATGAAGTTCAATAATTAAACTGGTCTTGAAATATATGAGCAAGAGAAAAATCATTTCCTAGATTATAATGGTGGGAGATTGATACAGTTTAAAGATTGTAAAGATGATTGAGATCATACGACAAAAACTTTTAAATGTAATTAAAAAAATGTTAAAAGGCATATTTTTTTTATTGATAATGTATCATGGTCAGCAAACCTATAGAACCTTCTGTTGCATAAGTTGAGAGGCTTTCCTCAAGGTAGCAAAATTTTGATAAGAAGAAGACTCTTACCAACTACAGATACATGTAATATAACCAAAGTTTACTCAACTGTTTTCACTTAAGTTTTAATTGAGAAAGTGAATAACACAAGTTTCCAAAAATAGGGAAATGAAATTTTTTCCTTTTCAATAACATAAATGCACATTGCATAAATAATTTTCACATATCATTAGATTAATGAAATAACATTACATAATCTCAAATAAATGAAACTCATCTTTCAAATACGTATTACAATTGATTCATGATCATAAGCATATACATTTGATAACTCGCAAGAGTTCAGTGGTCAAGGTGTCCTCATTTGGATCACAATTCTTTTGTTTCACAAGCCTTGGCAGCCGATTGCAAGAGGGAGAGCATCACCCAAGTGCTTTTCCTCGAACCACAGACTTAAGTGATTCCCTACACACCTTCCTACCTGGTAAGATGGCCCTACCCTTCAACAAAGAGTTTGGTATGAAAACCACTAATAATGAACATTTGAGTATCTCCAATGTTGTGTCCTACATGTCTAGTGCGACCATACAACTATGGATACCCTCCAACTATGCATGACTCTACTGACTAGTATGCAATCCTGGATCATAGTGAATTGAGGAAGTGTAATCAGCGACTTTTACACCTACTCTAGCCAAAGATTTCATATATATAATAAACCCGTTCACCCAGCCTTACTCGACTTGGAAACTCTATTGACCTATGGATAACTCTTTTCTTGGTTTACCCCCAAGGTTAACATTCATAAGCAAGGTTTAACAAAAGTGATAACACGCTAATAGTGACATCATAGACCATATAGGTTTGACACAATCACTTGAATACCTTGTTACATACTTGTAAAATTCAGGTTCTGACAACTACCAAATATTCAAGTGTATACCCCAACCCAAGGGAATAACTTACCCTTTTCATATAAGGAATATAACCGTTTGAGAACGTAAGTTCTCTACTCCAAAACAATCTACCATACACATAGGTATTCATAAAACAATATCATTCCATAGATAGTAGTGACAACAGAATTCCATTATGACTCCAATCCATTTTTTTGCAAGCAACATGCCTCATTCAGACAATTCACGTACAATACTGTAATATTGGAATTTATCAAAATTACTCTATAAAAGCTTCACCTTTCCATAATAATCAAGCTATATGATCATGATAATCACATATCACATTCTATAGATTCCCTAATCCAGCTTGTAAAGTATCTAATTAAGAACACAAGCATTCATAACTCATCCAATAACAAAAGTATGCACATCATAATAGCACAAACACTTTCAAACAGTACTCACTTAGTTTCAGAATTAAAAAGAGAGAGAAGTAGATATATCGAAATAGATCCCAACGAATATCTTGTAACTCCTTGCTCAATGTAAATGGATTTGCTTGTTGCCTCCTATGTTCTCAGCTCTCCTTGCTACTACTAAATCAAATATTCTATGCTCTTCAAATTCGCAATATGCTGCTATCAAACTAGCAATATGCTGCACATAAACTAACAAATATGCTACACACAAACTAACAAATACACTGCCCTCAAACTCACACGAATACTCAGACTAATTTCAGAATGAATGGGCAACCAAACACTATGTTGTTGCCCTTTATTTATACAGAAATAGATCGAAGTTTCCTACTAAATGTAAGCTACATTTCTTGCTACTTCTCTTATGCCCTTGCCACTCGTGGGTGTTGCTGGGTTGCAGCTTTGTATTTGAAGACAACTCAAATGCTTCCTCTTAATGCCATGACCTAGTTGAATTCAAACTTGTTGCTTGTTGTGCAATATTTTAGTTAAAAGCTCATACAAGATGGCATGTAGGAATGCAAAACCAACAGAAACTATTCCTCCTCCCATCGCCCAGGTGTGGGTTTTACATCTGTAGGTTTTACTTGGTCAACGTGCTCTACACAAGGTTGCGCATGGGTTATAAAACTTTGTTTGCATTCTACTTCCACCGAATGCCTCCCCTATTTCTTTGCAAAGCACGTGCCAAGGCTGGCGGCCTTATGGTTTCAAACATCTATCAAATATCATTGCCACTTATGCCCTTTGTGTGGCATTTGCATCCCTTTCTATTGCGTGGTTACTAAGCCATATCATGGCTGCCATCACTTTTATCAATATTAACAATAATATGCATATAACATTAAATATCTATATATATTTATATATATTATAATAAACTCTCTATTATAATAAATATATCAATATATATCACATATTTACATATATATCCATCAAATATATATATATATATATACACGCGAATGTTCACATACGTATTACGTGTTAGTTTTAGGATCAGAATTGAATTAAGCAGAAATAGAACAATTATAAACAATAAAACACAACATATACCCTGGGAAAACCCTCCTTGTTGAGGGAGAAAAACCCAGCAACAATATATCACTTATATATTGAATAAAATAGCAACAATATGCTTTACAATTTGACCAATCACAAGGCCAATCTGATGCAATGATAATGGCACCACTCTTGATACAAATACACAATCAATGAAGAATATCGAACTCCTTGAAAGCAAAATATCGATCTATTGTAGATACCAAAGTCCTCCCGGAATTTATGTGAACTTTCTCCTGATAATTATTGGATTTGATAATGAGCATTGACTTCTATATATACAAGGTGGTATCGCTTCTCTTCAAGCAAGACATCTTTTCATAATAAGTCGGCCTCTTCATGAAACAATATGTCTCTTTGTTTAGGTGACTCTTGGTTTAGTCGGCCACCCTAAAATAAAATATAAATTACAATTAAAGAGAGGCGTCACTTCACTTGGGATGACCTCAAATAAATAAGTATCCATGGCTTTATTTATTTGAATAATATTTATTATTTACATTGGGCGAAGGATAACACCCGCCGCTATAACATCAACATAACGTATCTACGTATTGGTATACATAGACATTATTGTCTACATACGCACATACCTACATATGTACATATGTATGTGCCATCACATATATACATACATATATATTTAACATATATGCGTACCCATATATATATATATTCAATACACAATATATAACTCATAACTCATGCTCATTGCAAGGATTTTAAATACTGAAACTCAAATTAACTAAACGATCAAAACAATTAAGGCAACCATCCTACTATCTAACAACTTTAAAGCTATCAACTTGGTTTAACACTTATCCACATTGAGCTTAAACTAACTCAACCAGGTTACCCTACTCGGTGCATTGTGTATGTGCATCTACTCAGATGGACATATCAATGGTCTCCTGCATCCAACTTAGTGCAGCAAGTACGTAGTCGCTTGATACATTTAAAATCATATTCATCATATATCATATACATCATTAAAGCATTAAAAAGTAGCTCATCACAATGCATATTCATACAATCCATTTATCCATTTAAATTCCATCAAATAAAATCATGCATTAAAACTTATTTACTCATAAAAGTAATAATATGTGGTAAACAAATAACGGTGTAACAGATATGTTTTAAAGAATAATCCAACCTTGTGCTCAGACCTTGCCCTCTCTAGCCTCTTCCCTATGAAGATGCATTGAAAATTTGCTCAAAGACTTGGTTAAAGCTGAAACCATAAAAAAAAATGATTTAAATAGAATCCTAAAGATTTGCAGCAGGGTACTGGTGCTCAATTACATAAGCAAAGTTATTGAGTTGACAAGTGTACTCACATTTGGTAAATTTTTGGAAAATGGGGACACAATCAAAGAAGAAAACCTGAGCGAATGCCTTGTTGATTTTCTGTATGGTGAGCTGGAAGAGTACATTCAAGAAGCCTTGCTTGATATATGCCACTTCTTCAGCAAATGAGATCTTCAAGATGTGGAGTATGTTATGGGAGCAACGACAGTGACATCTCTTCTTGAGGCAGGATTGATCACTTCAACTGCTAAGCACAATAATCCCCTTAGGGAGGAGTTAATTGTTCATGATATCATTAGAGCAAAAGGCAATAGACTCTTAGATGTTCAATCCTTATGTGAAGTGGCAGATGAGCAGGACAAGTGAATCTCTTTAATCTTTAGTATGTAGAATGTCTTGTGAGAGCAGGAAAAGTTTTAAATCTCTCGAAGAAGCAGCACTGGCCTCATCAACTGAGGACTACGTAGCTTGTTAGAAAATGCACCATTAATTACATATTCCCAAATATCTGGGTCTCCAAAACTCTAATATTTTAAAAGAAATCATAACATTTGGTTAAAAATGAAATTACCCTTAAAAATCGTGCCTCGAAATCTTTCAAAAATTATAGTGAGATTACCACTACTACTCAAAGCTCAAGAAAATCAAGAGCCTTACACTCACTAGCATTAATTTAATCTCACCTTCCTTACCTTCGTCTGTCTTTTTCTTACCTTAATCGCATGATATATAACCTAATTGCTTTTAAAGGAGGCTTGACTCTCTATCAATTAAAATGCATTACAGATAAACAAAGGATGAAACCAAAATTCTTAAAATATCTTGAAATATAAATGAAAATTTTGAATCCATCGCATAAATTTTAATGGAGAGTATACCTCTGTTCAATAAAGGATTACCAGCTAGACAAAATATAAGATAAAGTAATATTGTTTTGCATAAAGAAAATATAAGATAAAACAATATATCTTTCTTTCTGCCCTACTACCACCACATTCTTCTTGACCTCTTCGTGTGCCCCTGTACTCTTCATCATTTCAGGTTCCCCCTTTTGACAAAGCAAGGCTAAATCCCTTGGTGGAATATCTAATCCATGTGCAGCAACAATAGCAGACATTGTAGCAACTTCTACGGCAGCAGAAGATGAGACACCTTTTCCTTCACAAACTTATCAAAGATAAACAATCTCCTCCTCTAGAGTTAGATGTTTTTGAGAGACTCACTCCAACACAATCATCCTTGTGACTTAGAATTTCAGCATTAGAATCAACTAAGACATCCTCCTCAACATGGTAACTTTGAAAACTAATTACCTGCTGTAACCGCTCACCTTTTGGCAGATTGATGGGTAGTTTGTGGACTGGAACATTTGTTTCTATCTTAGCCTCTTTGTGTTCAACCAGGAAAGCTTGCTCCAACTTAACTTCATCAATATTTTGCTCGTGTCGTGTCTTGACTTTTCTTCCTTCTTCTCTTGAGTAGTGGATTGAGGCATGGCCTCTTGCAACGGAGTGTAGTATTCTTCTGTTGCCCCCATCAATTTTGCAAAAAGAGTAAAAGATATTTTCTCTTGCATATCTTCAATCTTTTCAATAAGATTGTTGTATATGTCATAACAAGCAATCACATGATCTATTATGATTGGATCTTTCTCACTCTCACTTTGCCATTTCTTTTCTGAACTCTTTCTTATTAGTTCTTCATATTTTAGCAAGGGGGGAGCTGCCTTCAACTTTTCCAACTGATGCATATATTTCTCATGCCTTTCAGCAGTTTCTGCAACCTGAATTTGTAGTAAATTACCATTGCAGTCTCTTCTCCGTCCTCACTGTAAAGATCCATTCCAAGATATCTCCTAAGGAATGCCATGATCAATTTGCCTCTTCAACCTTTCTATTGAGCAGCTTCCTAAAGAGCAGATCTATCAAATAATCTGGCCTATAATCCCTCTCCAATTTGCAAATCTGGCCAAGCTACTTGAAAATACAGATTTGAAAACTAATATGATGACATCCTTTCAACATTTTACAGATCTACCACAAGATTTTCTGGATTTGAATACAATATCTAAATTCAATTGAAATAATGAATATTACAATTGAAGATTCGAAAAACTTATCTCAACCTTGATGATTCAAAGGCTGGCAGGATTCTGGCTCTGACACCACTGTAAGACACCTAGCTTGATCTCACAATAAACAGCAGACTGAAAATTTGACAAACTCTGATCTTACACAGTATACAATAAATCTCAGATCTGAATAAACATTGCGTTTTGCTATTATAGTGCCAACTCAGAAATCAATCTTCACAATGAATTGCTGACTGAAACTAAATAGTGCATAGAACAGTATGAGATACATCCAATGATATCATTCAGCATTGCGCATTTCATTACATTGCAAATATCAGACTAATCGCAGAAAATGGTTTAATATTTCAGATCTCTGATTACAAACATTACAAATCAAATACCCAATGCAGGACGGACTGAATAGTCAGAATTAGCAAGCTGACAAAGAGCAGAATCACGAATGACCTGATGAGGTTTTCGTCCCACCAAGGCTCGGCGGCAGAGGTTTCTATCTCAGCGTGCCTTAGATTAACTCCGTTCATCCGTGATGATTCACAAAAACAAATGATCCTGTATAAATATGAATTACTAGCGCCTACCACAAAGAGGTCGGCCAACAAGGAAGAAAAATTAATATTATCTTATTAGGTCGGCCCTAAAATTATTTAATGATATTCATGATATCAAAGTTGGCCTCCCAAGGTCGGCCACAAACAAATTATTTAATAATTTCATTTATTTATTTATTTAAAGTACTAGGCCAGTCGACCCAACCCTAAATTGGGGACATCACACATGATAACATACAAAAACACATAAAAACATACATAACATGATGGGACAGCGTAGTGCACGCTCTACCAAGATGAGGGATAAAAGTGACGAAACTAACAAACAAGAGGAAACGTTATGGCAATAAAGAGGAGTAAACAACACTGCCATTAAAAGTTTCCTGACTTTCATTGGTTGTTAGTGTTATGGGTGGGCTTCCCCATTTAATTCGTTGATGTGGTGGCTTCTGTGAGAAGCTATTTTTTTTTTAAGTCTGTACACCCATTGGCATTTGAAGTTGACATGAGGTAGACTCGTAAATTGTAATAACTATTGTTTTTCAAGAAGATGTGTTTAAATTGATAATGCATTGTAGGTTGGAAAACGCCTTGTGTTGTGGGTTTGTTTATTCTGCACATTGAAAGCTAAAGGTTGGAGAGCACAAGTGGAGTTGCAAGTAAGGGATATGAAAAATAGACCGAATTGAGGTGAGGGGTGACTAACCGATTGGGTTGTTACTTGCAAAGGGTTTTAAAATAGTATGTGGGTTGCAGATTTGATAACACCTAGTGTTTGCAACCTGGAATTTTACAAAACAGTATGAATGTCTGGAAAAGCTTTTGTTATTTACACAATATGAATGTAATTAAACGAACCTTTAAAATTATTAAGAAGCTATAGTTAGAGTAAAAATAGGATTTTATTTTCTTCATATGATTGAAAAAATGCACAAAATAATTGCAAAATGGAAAACACAATGTGGGTTGTCAGTTATATCATTTTGCATGTGTAAATCTAAAGGGTGGAGAGCACGGGGAGGAGTTGCAAGTGGGGGATACATAAACTAAGCAAATTGACTTGAGGGGTGACTAATCAATTGTGTTGTTACGTGTAGAGGGTTTTACAACAAATTGTGGGTTGCAGGTCTTATAACACCTAGTGTTTTCCAACTTGCAATTATACAAAGACAATATTATTGTAATGAATGTTTTTTGTTATTCAGACAGTACGAATGTAATGAAAGACACTTTTAGCATTAATAACAATTCTTAGGTAGCCTAAAAATTGTGTTTCAATTTCTTCATATGATGGTAAAATAAATGCACTAAATAATTGCAGGTTGGAAAATACAATGTGGGTTGTTAGTTATTTCATTCTTCATGTTCAAAGTTAAAGGGTTGTTAGTTATTTCATTCTTCATGTTCAAAGTTAAAGGGTGGAGAGCACGGGGAGGAGTCGCAGGTGGGGGATACATAAAAATAACCAAATTGAGTTGAGGGGTGACTAGCCGATTGGGTTGTTACGTGTAGAGGGTTTTACAATAGTATGTGGGTTGCAGGTTTTATAACACACAGTGTTTTCCAACTTTCAATTATACATAGATAGTATGGTTGTAATAAAAACCTTTTCTTATTTACACAACAGGAATGTAATGGAAGGCACCTTCAAAGTGTATCGCAAGTCTTAGGTAGAGTAAATATGGCATTTTAATTTCGTCATATGTGGTAAAATAAATGCACTGTTAGTTATTTCATTCTTCATGTTCAAATTTAAAAGGTGGAGAGAACGGGGAGGAGTTGCAAGTGGGGGATACATAAAAATAACCAAATTGATTTGAGGGGTGACGAACCGATTGAGTTGCTATGTGTAGAGGGTTTCACAACAGTATGTGGGTTGCAGGTTTTATAACACCTAGTGTTTTCCAACTTCCAATTATACATAAACACTATGGATGTAATGAAAAAAAATTCTTATTTACACAACAAGAATGTAATGAAAGACACCTTCAAAGTGTGTCACAAGTCTTAGGTAGAGTAAATATGGCATTTCAACTTTCCTCATATGATGGTAAAATAAATGCACTAAATAATTGCCGATTGGAAAACACAATGTGGATTGTTAGTAGATGATTTTATGAAATCTGTATAGATTCCAAACATCTCATTTATTCAATACAATGTAAGTTGACAGACTTCTCCCTTCTCTTTGTCCAAAGGCCATGCTTGAAAATCCCAACTATTTCTCTCTTGTCCCAAGACTGAATATTCCCCTCGCAAAGTAGAGACTCCTTATTCTGAAATAACTGATTATTGAAAATTAGTTACTAAAGAAATCTCCAATTCTACGTAGAATATGAAAAGTTTTACCTTTCATATTTTAATTCTAACATTATTCAAATATTAATATTTAAAATAGAATTGTAATCTTCCATTGCCTTTTGAAGGGCACCAACTTGAGAAACACAATTCTTGTGAAGTTCATCTTTTGTTAATGCTTCTATCTTGGACATTTCTAGCTCCTTTTCCATTCTAGCAACCAATTTAGTCAATGTATGGTGGTCATTCTTTCGATCTCTATTTTCAAAAAGAGAAAGGTCTTAGGACTTCAGCTCTAGCTGAGATTTCAAATGTGAAAACTTCTTTTTTGATGGCAACAATGTTGCAATTTCTGCTTCAATTCTTGCTACCTTGGTTTGATGAATAAAAAGCTGAGACTTTGCCTTAGACAATGCATTAAGCTGCCTTAACAACTCACCTCCTGTCTTGCGACTTCCACCAGTAAGAAGACCACTTGGCTGAAAAATGTCCCCTTCAAGAGTTATAGTTGGAGATCGTATATTTCTATGAAAAAGAATCTCCTTTGTAGCATCTAAATGGCTGCAAACAAATGTACTACGAAATACAATGCCACAACTGCTTCAATTTCATCTTCATATGCAACAAGAGATAGTGTCAACCTTGTGTTTCATTGCCCACCAATTTGGCTGCTGATTGTTGAGTTGTTGATGAAATGGTATGGGCTTGGATTTTGTTTAAAGGGATAATTGTTACTCTTCTTTGTATTTCAAGTAGTAGCTTTCCTATTTGTTCTATATCCACTACCACAGTACACAACTTCCCTCCTATAGCAACCTCGAATGTAGTTATTGTCGAGGCATCTTTAACGTTTATAATTTTTGCAACAACACCTTTGACTTTTGATCTATCAAAATGCTTTACAAGATCATTATAGGTATAAACTGAACATTTCCTAATTGAGCCTTGAGGAGCTTGATGTCAACCTTCAACTTTTGAATTGCATCGGATTATTGGAAACAATCATTTTGTAATGTTTCCATGCGCCCTTCTTCATAAGCAACACCTTCCATTGATGTCTTTGTTTTCCCAACATCGTCTTTTTGATTGTAGCTCTCTCCAAACAACATTAAGTTCCTTTTCTTTTGATGATGAAAACTTCTTATCTTTTAATTCATTTTCTAATTGGTTAATTTTAGCCTTTAGTTGTTTTGCTTCACTTTTAGCACTTCCAACTATTGCTTTGCATCTACAAATTGATCATCGAGATGTTTTTCCTCATCCCCACTGCTCTTATCTGTTAACACCCCCTGCTATTCCTTTTCATGTTCTTCTAACTTCTTTTTCATATTTGTTACTTTAAGCCTTAGATTAGTTGCTCCCTCATCAGCCCTTAGGACAACATCTCTTTCTTGGATAGAGTTTTCAATTTGTTGAATACTTTTATGTAGCTTTGCAGTCACTTTTTGCTCAGCTTTTATAGTGTATTTTTTATTAGACAATGCAGATGTTTCTTTTAACAAGTTCGTTAGAAAGCTTGTCTGCCTTTTTAGATAAGACTTTAATGTGTCCACCCAACTGATTCTCTTTTTCTGCACGTAGATTTGATTTTTCCTTTTCCTTATCATCTATTTCCAATTTTATTTGTTTCATGGAATTCTTAAGTTCAACAATCTTTGAATTCATTTGTTCAACAACACTTATAACATCATCTTTCACTTTCTTTGCCTCCACAAGTTCTTGTCCAATACAAAACCTCTTGAGTTTATCCACTTTTGTATTGCCATTTCACCATTGCGCATACTGCACACACACACCTTCCCTAACTTATCAAGAGTAGGAAGAATCTCTTGAGTCAAAAAATTATCTATCTCATTCACTTTGATCTTCTTTTTTTCAAGTTTTTTTAGAGCACATATTTCTTTTCCATTTCATAAATTCTAATACATGTTGCCTCTAGTTTTGCATTGTCACTTGTCCATTGCACATATTGCACACACTCCTTTCTCAACTTCTCACAAGCAAGAAGAATCTCTTCAGTCTATACATTGTTATCTCATTCACTTTGGTTTGCTTTTTTCAAGTGTTTTTAGAGCAGATTTTTTTTCATTATATTACTTTCTAGTACCTGCTGCTTGAATTTTGCATTGCCATTTGCCCATTGCACATACTGCACATGCACCCTTCTTCAACTTCTCAAGAGGAGGAAAAATCTCTTCAGTTAATACATTATTTGTTTCATTCACTTTGGTTTGTTTTTTTCAAGTTTTTTAGAGCACATTCCTTTTTTCATTTCATTCATTCTAGTAGTCGTTGCCTCCCCAAGCATCGACAAGATCCATTGCACATCCACTGCACAAAATGAGAAAGGTTCTATACACCCTTCCTCAACTTCTCAAGAGGAGGATTTCTCCCTACCACAACATTATGGATAACATAATGCAAGAAACCTTCATAATTTATAACAACCCTTAGTTAGAGAAAAAATTGTATTTCAATTTCTTGATATGGTTGAAGAAAAAATGCTCAAAATAATTGCAAGTAGGAAAACACAGTGGGTTTTGGGTTATTTCATTTTGTACATTCAAAGCTAAGTGGTGGAGAGTAGGGGGAGGAGTTGCAAGTGGGGGATACATAAAATTAGCCAAATTGAGCTTACGGGTGACTAACCCATTGGGCTTTTGCGTGTTTAGGTATTGTAAAAAATACGTGGGCTACAAGGTTTTAAAATACCTAGTGTATTCCAACCTGCAATTTTACAAAACAGTATGGATGTAATTAAAACCTTTTGTTATTTAGATAGTAGGAATGTAATGTAAGGAAACTTCATAATTTATAAGAATCGTCACTTAGAGTAAAATTGTGTTTGAATTTCCTCATGTGATGGTAAAATAAAGGCACTGAATAATTCAAGTTAGAAAACACAATGTGGTTTGTCAATTATTTCATTTTGCATGTTCAAAGTTAAAGGATGGAGAGCACAGGGAGGAGTTCTAGGTGGAGGATACTCAAAACTAACCAAATTGAGCTTGGGGGGTGGCAAACGAATTGGGTTGTTACATGTAGAAGGTTTTAAAACAATTTGTAGGTTGGAGGTTTCATAACTCCCAGTATTTCCCAACCTCCAATTATACAGACAGTATGATTATAATGAAATCCTTTTGTTATTTAGATAGTATGAATGTAATGAAAGGCACCTAAAAATTTTATAAGAACTCTTCGGTAGAGTAAAAATTGCGTTTCAATTTTCTCATATCATTAAAATAATGGTAGGTTGGAAAACACAGTGGGTTGTGAGTTATTTCATTCTACTTGTTCAAAGCTTAAGGGTGGAGAGTTCAGGGAGGAGTTGCAGGTGGGGGATACATAAAACCAACCAGATTGAGTTGGGGGTTGACCAACCAATTGGGTTGTTACGGGTAGAGGGTTTTACAATAGTTTGTGGGTTGTAGGTTTAATAACACCCATTGTTTTCTAACCTTCAGTTACACAGACAATATGATTGTAATGAAAACCTTTTGTTATTTAGATGTACTTAAGAATGTAATGAAAGGCACTTTGAAAATTTACCACAATTGTTATTTATAGTAAAAATTATGTTTCGATTTCCTTGCATCATTAAAGTATAGGTAGATTGGAAAATACAATGGATTGTGACTTATTTCATTCTCCTTGTTCAAAGCTCAAGGGTGGAGAGTCCGGGGAGGAGTTGCAGGTGGGGGATACATAAAACTAACTAGATTGAGCTGAGAGGTGACCAACCAATTGGGTTGTCACGTGTAGAGGTTTTTACAATAGTTTGTGGGTTGCAGGTTTCATAACTCCTAGTGTTTTTCAACCTCCAATTATACATAGACACTATGATTGAAATGAAAACCTTTTGTTATTTAGAGAGTACGATTGTAATGAAAGGTACCTTCAAAATTTATCACAAGTCTTATGTGGACTAAAAATTGCATTTCAATTTCCTCATGACGGTAAAATAAATGCATTGAATAATTGCAGGTTGGAAACACAATGTGGGTTGATAGTTATTTCATTTTGCATGTTCAAAGTTAAAGAGGATGGGAGGAGTTGCAGGTGGGGGATACATAAAACTAACCAAATTGACCTGAGGGGTAATTAACTAGCCTTTAAGCTTTAGATCAGCTGCTCCCTCATCAGCCTTTAGGACAACAACATCCCATTCTTGGATAGAGTTTTCAATGTCTTGAATGGTTTTATGTAGCTTTGTAGCCGCTTTTTGCCCACCTTCAAGAATGTCTTTATGATTAGAGAATGCAGTTGTTTCTTTTAACAAGTTCTTTACAAAACTTGTCTACATTTTTAAATAAGACTTTCATGTCTCCACCCAATTGATTCTCTTTTCTACTCTTAGATTTGGTTTTTCCTTTTCCTTATCATCTATTTCCAATTGTATTTGTTCCATGGAATTCTTAAGTTCAAGAATGTTTGACTTCATTTGTTCAAATCCACTTATAGCATCATCTCTCACCTTCTTTGTTTTCACAAATTCATATGCAATACAAAACCTTTCGAGTTTATCCACTTCTGCATTGCCTTTTCCCCATTACACATATTGCACACGCTCCTTCCTCAACTTGTCAAGAGCAGGGATAATCTCTTCAGTCAATTCATTATCTATCTCATTCACTTCGGTCTGCTTCTTTTCAAGTGTTTTTAGAGTAGATTCCTTTTTCATTACATACTTTCTAGTACTTGGTGCTCGAGTTTTGCATTGCCATTTGCCCATTGCACATATTGCACACACACTCTTCCTCAACTTCTCAGGAGGAGGAAGAATCTCTTCAATCAGTACATTATTTGTCTCTTTCACTTGGTTCTGCTTCTTTTCAAGTGTTTTTAGAGCATATTCCTTTTTCATTTCATACATTCTACAACTTGCTGCCTCCAATTTTGCATTGTCATTTTCCCGTTGCACATACTACATAGGTTCCTTCCTCAACTTGCCAAGAGCAGGAAGAATTGCTTTAGTCAATACATTACCTATCTCATTCACTTTTGTTTGCTTCTTTTCAAGTGTTGTTAGAGCAGATTCCTTTTTCATTTCATTCATTCTAGTACCTGTTGCTTCCTCAAGCATCAACAAGATCTTAGGAGGCTTCATGTTCAAAACTTGAGTGATGTGACCTTACATAATGAACATAATTAGTAAATGTGGGTTGTTGACATTCACCTGCATAGAATGAGAAAGGTTCTATACACGCGAGGGTTGTGCAAAGTGGTTGTTGACTTGCTACTTATTTCTCCCTCCCACAACCACCTAGGTAAAACATAATGTAATGAACCTTCACAATTTATAACAACTCTTTGTTAGAGTAAAAATTGTATTTCAATTTCTTGATTTGATTGAGGGAAAAATGCTCAAAATAATTGTAGGTAGGAAAACATATTGGGTTTTGGGTTATTTCTTTCTGTACGTTCAAAGCTAAGTGGTGGAGAGTAGGGAGAGGAGTTGTAGATGGGGGATGCGTAAAATTAGTCAAATTGAGCTGGCAAGTGACTAACCAAGTGGTTGAAGTGTGTAGAGCATTTTACAACAATACGTGTATTGCAGGTTTTATAACACCCAGTGTTTTCCAACCTCTAATTATACATAGACAATATGGTTGTAATGAAAACCTTTTGTTATTGACACCATGATTTCCAACCTGCATTGGCTTACATCGTTGTTCCTAGGATTAGTTTCATATTTATGCCTATCTTGATTCAATTAATCACCTATTATTTTCCCAATAGATGTAAGCAACTTCCTATTTCTTTCCCATTGGTGGCAACAATACAATCACATTTTTTTACGTTGGAGGTTACCATAAAAGGTTTTGGTTGACTTCTTAACCTTTCATCTCAATTAATTGATACAAAGGCACCATACCCCACGTATCTTCCCAAATTGTTACTTTTGTTCTTACAACTGTTTAATTAATTGCATATTATTATGCATGTTACACTTATAGGCTACATACAAAGTTGCAGGTTAAACTACTCATCATGTGTTCAACCTGCACTTTTATAGTTCATGCATTGTCAAATACATTTTTCTGCTCATGTTAAGTCACCCCAAACAGAAGGTTAGATATCACAACCTGCCTACTCAGGTAAAAGAGGTTTGTACACCCCAAATACTTTGAACTCTTCATTTTATTTTCATGCAGGGCTGCGATTTTACTTGTAGTCTGTATGTCCACTTGCAGGTTGAACTACACACTATGTTTTTCAACCTATACCATGGCTTATGTCATGGTTGATGGGAAAATTTCCACCTTTATGGCTTTCTTGATTCACTCCATTATTGATTAATTATTTTTTCAACAGATGCAAAAAAAATGTATTATTCTTTTGGCATTCCTAGAAGCAATGGAAGCACATTTTGTGAAATTCGGGGTTTTCACAAAGGTTTCAGTGGGCTTCTTCACCTTTCTTCTCACATAACAAATACACATACAAGCAACACAACCCACCTGTATTCCAATTTTTCCATCTTTTAGATGCATGTGTACAAGCAATACATATGAATATGCATGTTACAGTTTAGGCTATACAGATGGTTGTAGGTTGAACCACACACCATGTTGCTCAACCTGCACAACTTTACGTCATGCTCTATGAGATGTGCATTTGTTGGTCATTGAAACTTACAGTAAATGGGTGGTTGGTATTCACAACCTTGCTCAAGTAAAAGAGGTTTGTGTGCCACACCTAAATTGACCTCTTCATTGAATGCCCACAGAGGTTTGTGATTTTGCTGTCATTGTCTATGTCCACTTGCACGTTGAACTACACGTGATTTGCGGCCTACATTGGCTTACATCGTCGTTCGTATGATTTGTTTCACCTTTTATGCCTATCTTGATTCAATCAATCACTCATTATTTTTCTCAACAGATGCAAGCAACCTCCTTTTTCTTTTGCCTTGGTGGTAGCAATACAAGCACATTTCTTGACGTTGGTGGTTGTCATTAAAGGTTTTGGTTGACCTCTGACATTTCATCTCAATTAACAGATACACATACACCAACCAACATATCTTCTCATATTCTTATTTTTTTCTTGCAATTGTAGAAGTAATTACGTATTATCAAGCACGTTATAGTCATAGGCTATATGGAAAGTCGTAGGTTGAACTAGTCATCATGTTGTTCAGCCTGCACAGCTTTAGTTCATGCATTATTTTGCTGCTCTTTTTAAGTCATCCAAAATTGAAGGTTCGATATCCCAACCTGCCTACTCAGGTAAAAGAGGTATGTGCAGTCCAAATAATTTGAACTCCTTTCATCTTCATGTAGGGCTCTGATTTTACTTTCAGTCTGTATGTCCACTTGTAGGTTGAACTATGCACCATGTTTTCCAACCTGCATTGGCTTACGTCATGGTTCGTAGGAGCTTTTTTCACATTTATGCCTATCTTGATTGACTCCATTACTGATTCATTATTTTTATCAACAAATGCAAACAACGTCCTATTTTGTTTGTGTATTTGGCAGCAATGGCAGCACATTTTTTGACATTGGAGGTTTTCAGAAACGTTTCGGTGGACTTCTTAACCTTTCTTCTCACATAACAGATACACACATGCACCGCAACCCCCCTGTATTCCAAAATTTGTGGCTTTACTATGCATCTGTGGAAGCAATTAAATATCAATTTGCACATTACACTTTTAAGCAACATAAAAATTTGCAGGTTGAACTACACATCGTGTTGCACAACCTACACAACTATAGTTCATGTTCTGTAAGACGTGCATTTCCTGCTCATAACAACTTATGCCAAATGGATGGTTGGTTTTCACAACCTTCCTCACGCAAAACAGGTTTGTGTGGCACACCTAAATTGACCTATTCATTGAATGCCCACATAGGATTGTGATTGTGTTGTCGTTGTCTATGTCCACTTGCACGGTGAACTACATATTGTGATTTCCAATTTGGATTGGCTTACATTATCGTTTGTAGGATTTGTTTTGCCTATTATGTGTAACTTGGTTCAACTTATCACTGATTGTCTTCTGAGCAGAAGTTGGTAACCTCCTTTGAACTTTGTTTTTGTAACTATGTGTTGTTCTTATATCATGGTTAAGTATAATTGTGGTGTGACTGTGTGTTCTTTCAACAGTGCACACAACCAGGAAGGCAAAGGCAGAAATGGTTTTTGTCATGGTAGTCAGGGGGCAAAGGCAAGTTCATTTATTTCAGTTCTTTTCATTTATAGTGATATGCTAGTTTCAGATTTAATGCACTAATGTTTGTTGTTTGGAAACTCACTCTTCCCCTCTCTAATTTTTGCAGACTGCTTGTGATGGTAGGCAACAAAAATGAAGAGGTCGCTTCTTTCTCAACTTGCCAATTCACATGCAGGAATTGGTTGCCCTCCATTTCCTTGATGAGGGGAGCTTTTGGTTTGAGTGGAGATTGAGTGCAGCAAGACAATTTTTGCCCCATGCAAGAATGGACATTGAGATCAATGCTGCCCACTGGTTCTCCACCGTCTTTGCTGATGATGTTAACTTGTTTATTGTGTACTAGCTCAATGGATGCCCGTGCATTCTCGTAGATTGCACAGTTGGCATAAAAGTGTATGGGAAGGAAATAGTTCTCTCGATAGCAGATGAAGCCATAGATTTTGTCACCAATCATTTTCCTACAAATCGGTTGGACTATAGTGACTTGTTTACAACATTTAATGGCCAAATCGATTGGTGATGGACTATAGTGACTTGTTTACAACATTTAATGGTCAAGGACAGCGAAAAAGGTTCCATAGGACATTACAACGGATAGAAAATAAAAATTAGTGTATGTAGAGACACCATATTTTGAATAATGATTACAATTTGGATGTATGCATATGTCTTTCACATTTTCTATGTATCCCTTGTTGGACAAAAACGGTATTTTATTTTTTTACTCAGTTTTATTTTCTTACTCAGTTTTATTTAATAGAAGAATAAATATACACATCACATATGCCTGACGAGACCGCAGTCTAACCTAGCTACTGCTAAACACCACATTCTTTGCATTAGAAAACACCAATGAATGGTTTTAACTACATCTCCATTCTCTTCAATAGTTCTCACAGTGCATTTGGGCTTATTACATGTTAATGTTTTACCAGCAGTTTTGTCCACTTGTTCAATTTTCTATTCACTATTCAGTGTTCTGCATCATGTTGTTATTTTCTGGCATGCAAACATTTGGTGGGCCATAAAGGAAACCCTCACATCCAAATCCCTCACACACCTTGGCAGCATTTCCCATGTCATTGAGATGTTTGCTATTTTTTTAATTTATTATTAATCATTAATATAAATTTTATAAATATTCAGTATCAAAATTTTATTACTTAAACAATTCTTATTCATAAAAAGTATAATATTTAATTATAAATAATAAATTGTATTCTAAAGCTAATATATTATCTTTTCAACATACTCAGATGATGAGAGCCACCCCCAGATCCGCTGCCCTGCTTGCTGGGTTTTGATGATCACATACTGAAGGTGAAGACACTTGTGCTGGCGGACAGAGTGAATGTGGTTGGAATTGCAGCTAAGGGTGGAGCAGGAAAATCCACACTTGCAAAGGCCATTTGTCATCGTAGTTATATCAAAGGTAACAGCAGCTTGTTTTCTCTCTTTACAGTTTACACTATTTCACTTGCATAAATTTAGCCAAATATCTATTTTAATGCTTCTGAATTCTGCTCTAGCTTCAATTTGTCCTGTTTCTGAATCGATGTTTTATTTAGATACAAATAAGGATTCTTGGTGTGGGATGAGATGTTTGACGATTTTTAAGGGTTTTAATTTATATTTTAAGTTTTTTTATAAGGGAGTATGTAATAAGATTCAAAACATTTTCTATTTTAATGTTTCTGAATTCTGTTTTAATTTCAATTTGTTCCGTTTTTATATTAGATGTTTTATTCAAATCTAACTATCACATTAAATTTAAGTAAGAGATTTTTGATGTGGGATGAGGTGCTTGACAGTTTATAAGAATTTCAAGGTATATTTTATGTATGATCCAAAACATAATCTATTTTAATGTTGCTGAATTCTGTTCCAGCTTCAATTCGTCCTATTTTTGGATTGGGGGTTTTATCTAGATCCAAGTAACTATCACATTAAGTTTAGGTATGAGATTTTTGTTGTGGGATGAGGTGCTTGATGATTAATAAGAGTTTCAAGGTACATTTGAGGATATTTTCTGAAGATTTATGCAATATGGTCCAAAACATCATCTATATTAATGTTGCCAATCATATCTGTAAAATATATCTATTTCTAGCTGCTTCTGAGCCTTGCAACACCTCCAACGAAGGGAGAAGGATCTAGCTGCTTCTGAGCCAGCTTTAGGTCTACAGAGAAGTTATGAAATGTTTAGTAAATCCGCAATTCAACACCATAGATAGCCCTCAACAATAAACCAATGCGGCTTGGAATCAATCAAACCCTTGGGATATGCTTGTAAAGAATCTACCCATATCTACACACTTATGATAAAAACAACAATATGAGATACCCAATTCAGATTTAAATGAAGCTTCTGTCAGCAATTACTAAATATTGAATATAATGTTTTCTAAGCTTTTTGTAACTGCAGAACTATAAATACCTTTAGTACTAATTCTCACGGCTTTGCTGCAATGCGAATTTTTGTAATATTGATTTAAATATTCCTTTGTTTCAGTGAGTTTTTATTGGAATCTGTACCCAGCCAGCTCATTTTCTTTGTGTTTTATTTCTTTCAAAAACAATTCTGTTATCTGATGAATGAAGATAGATTGGTTCTGTGGTTTTATCTATGGCTGTTTTCATATATGATATTATTCTAATACTTTGTGTTAGATCCCTCTGTTTTTTTCCTGTAGAGATGTTTTGAACTTAAATTTTACATTTATTTGGTGGTTTTAAATTCTAGTTCTCTTTATTCTTGAGGTTATTTTTGTGACCATTTTCTGACAGAATACTAAGATAGTAGTGAATCAATACCAGCTATACTGATGTGTTGTAAATGTCATGGCTGTCAGAACTATTTTCACATAGATTGATTAGTAGATATCTCACCATCTTCATATGTTAAATTTATTACATTCTTTGTCACATACCGTGTACAATGTACAACATATTTCTTCGAAGTTTTGTGTGAAAATATTGGCTCTTTTATTTTGAAGATCAAATGTCTCGAGGAAGGGATTGGAGTGATATGACTAAAATTTACTTATTAGTTTTTTTATCATTTTTGTTTTGTTTCTCAAAATTAAGTTGATTATTATCGTCACATATGAAAGTTTTTTATTATACTATTCATTTAAGCTTGATCTGAAATTCTATAGATATAATACAAAATTGAAATTACCTACTTTTCAACATTTATAATAGAGTTTGATTTGAAATGGATATTTTATGTGAATTTATTTTACTTGATATAAAGAGAAAAATTGGATTCAAACAAATAGTAAACTTTCTTTTTACCATTTGTACTTTATTTTAACATGTGCAATATATCATTATTTAATGTTTTGACTTGTACTTTTCTATCAGGTTATGGCAAATCTTCAACTACTTCAAGAGATTATTGACATTTCAAGCACCGATTCCGAAGTAACGATATCAACCCCATTGATCATAGTAAACACTACCACACCACCAAATGAATCGTCTCCATCTGTGAATTGGAATGGAATTCATGAAACTAACATTGAAATTTTTGCAAACAATGTTTTAACGATTTGTCATGAGATCATTGAACAAGTAAGGGAAATGATCCTAGATGCATACTTGGTTCAAGAGTTCAAGATCCAAGTTATGCAGGAAATTATAAATCAATTCCATGTAACATGTGAGAGGTTAGCTGCTTTTTGTAATATCTTACGAGAGTTGAGCTACGATGAATATTATGGAGTGGGGAATGATTCTTCTATCAAACGTGCATTCCATAACATTGTGAATGATATGTAGTTTGTGATTGCTATCATGGCCTTTTATACATACAAATAGTTTTAGCTATGAATTTTGTAATAAATAAGTATGATACCACAACTCTATACCATTTGAGAAGTCAACTATTTTTTGTAATTCTTGACAAGATTAGAGCTACGATGAACATTATGGAGTCATGGAATGCTTGTTGTATCAAACTTACCTTTCATAAGTTAATATAAATATTATATTTGTATTGCTTGTCATGTATTCCTTTCATTGTAATTGTAGAGATACTTTTTAACTATTTCACAAGCTGATTTAGTCACCTTATGTTCAATGATTGGAATACAATTTACAATTTAATGTAAAACAAGAGATGTATCTTTCACATCCAAATTATATAAAAAAGCTTTCCAATCTAATATCCTTTGTTCCTCCCTATAAAAAAAAATTATTTGACATGCTTTAAATATCTTTCACCAAGTTGATTGCAACTCTACTAAGGAGTCATTAAATTTCACTTTTAAATTCTATAATGGTCTTAGTGATATTTTGAACAAATATTCTACTTTTTTATTCCGGTATTGTATCTAAATTATTCACTTACTTTTCTTCTCTATTGTTTCTCATAGGATCAACTCTCTTTCAACAATAATTTTGAGCAACAACGCTAAATCATACAAATATCTGAATAACTTAATAATGTAATTCTAAGTTCATTTTTACCATTCATTTTCTTTTGTTTAAATAAAAAATGAAATATAATTCATATTGTTAACCACAATACACTAGTCATCCAATGTAGTTTTATAAGAATATTGAAGTACCCCCAAGCTATCTCTTTATTATTGAATACAAATGCAATCAAGCTTATGAATGATGGAAATCTATGCTTGGATCCTCATCTCTAAGTAGCAGTTACCTCAAACTTTAGTTGTGGGCTTGAGAGAAACAATCGATATAGAATATATTTTTGTAATGGATAGAGGTGTTATATCCAGAATTTGGTGTGTTGGATCGCAATGCAGAAGAAGTTTTGCTCATCAGTGTGTGAATTGTGCATTGCAAAGGTGTCTAAGAGAAATGTTTTTGTTTTGTGTTTCTCTGCAGTTATATTTCATGTCTTACAGATCTGAAGATGTTTTGATAGTATTGGTATCTTTATTTAGGAAAAGTTGTTTGTGGTTTTGAGCTAAGGAAGTATGATTCTTGAGTTACATTGTATGGCAGAGTTATTTGAGTGTATTGGGTGTGTACATTCTTTAGGTGAAAGTTGTTGCAAAGGAGTTTGTTGGATTTTAGGGTTCTTTGTGGAATATTCTAGGGGGATATTTTTTGTTCACAAGTTATGAATGGATCAAAGGAAGCATGTATTGGAAAGTTTGATGGTGTTTACATGGGTATCAGTCGACCTTGGTGTTTACACTACTTATGAAGATATTTATTGTTTATAGAAGTGTGTTGAAGCATGGTGTTGTATATTTGGGTCCTAGCTAAGGTGTGGTGTGGTCCACCCTCACTTCTTTTTGCCATTAAAGATTTTTGGTGTCGACCTAATTTGAATTTGCATGGTTGAGGTGCATAGCTGACCTTGGAGAATGTTTCAAGGTTGAAGACGGTATAAATAAGAGTTGAGTTGTTGATGGAATAAAGTGATAGAAGAGATAGACAAGGATGATGCGAATTGCAAAGTTTTAGGGTGCAAATTTGAGGAGTGTAGTGCGAGCTTTCATGTGTTATGGTGGGTGTCAAATGTGTTTAATTTCCATATCCTTTTCCTTTAACTTTGTTCCCATTTTAACCTTCTCCTAAGTCCTTGCCATTAATTGTTAGGGAAATAAAGAATATTTGGTATGTTTTCAAAAAGAAGAGAATACTTTCGAAATGTTGAAATTGTTGAGGAAATAATAAATTTCGGATGGTTTTGCTATAGGAACTAAATATGGAGAAGGAAACCAATCCTGTAAGCGACAAGTCCCGAGTGGCATAAGATGGGAAACAAGGGATGTGTGTGAAAGAAGTTCATCCATTTTTGTTTTTGTTACTTATTTCAAACTTGTTGTTTTGAACTATTTTGGGTTTGTGGCCTGCAACCAACCCAAAAGATACAGTTGTTCAATTTGTGGCCATCGACCATCACAAACTGTGTTTTCTTTATCGTTTTTACTCGACGGTGATCGATGGACATCTACGCCTGTATATATGTGTGTTTCGAGTTAAACTAATAAGACTATATACACAAAACCCTCATAATTGTCAATCGTTGTTATTATTAAATCTGGATGTGTTGATCGTGGCTTGAAGTAATGTAAATGCTTTTGCACGCTCACCCTATGGACCACAGGAAGGGGCCCCTCTCGGGAAGCTTGGTGAGATTGTTTTATGGTTTGTCAGCTTGGATTTTATATTTCTTAGAAGATTTACTCTCTGTTGAATGCATACTCTATGATCAGTTTGATTTATGTTTAAGATTAAGCTGAGTGATTAGTTTGATACTAAAGTAATTGCAATGAATTTTTAGTGAATATAATTGTGGTTTGAGGAGTAAGGAGTGTGTTTCAGTTGCAGGAAAACTACCATATCTTTCATTCCAGATTATGTTGTGCTTCATCCTGTAGAACTTCCCATCACGTTCCATTCTCTTTGTATCTCTTCATTGTTGTGTTTCAACTTCCTATCGCGCTCCAACCTCCTGTCACAATTAAACTTCTTGTTCGCAATTGAACTTCCTATCGCCTGCACTTATTTAATACATCTTTGGCAACTGAGTTCTTTCTTTTACTATTGAGAAGGTTGTTAATATCTGTTTGTCATAATATATTGAGTTTGTGTTAGATCAAAAATAGATAGATTGGTTAAATAATTTCATTTATTTTCAAAGTGTGCTTTTGAATTTCAGATTAAAGAATGTGTTTTCAATTCTAGTTTTCAATTATAGTTTTGCATCCATCAACCCTTGGTTTATTAATTGCATCCCTTCGACATATTGCCACAACACGGTTCAAAAGCCTACGTTCCCAGATTGACACTTTAGGATGAACTGAGGAAACCATTTCTAAAAGATTAAATCAAGCCCATTTCAAGAGTAATTTAAGACCGCAGTTTAATCCAATTATGTTAGATTACTGGATGTAGTGAGCAGAAGGTGTCTACAATTCTTCAATTAGGTTGCGAAGGTGTTGGTGACATTGTGGTGGATTCTTTGTTGCATTGAGATTGTTTTCTCTGTGTAATATTTCTTCTTTATCTTTTTTTCTATTCTGGCAGTAAGCCTTTGGTATTGAGCCTTTCTTTTTTTGGGCAATGAGCCCTTCGACAGTGAGCCTTTGTAACCGGTGTTGATATTACTTATATTGTCAACTAATACTCATTGTGGTTTTTCCTTCCTTGGGTTTTTCATGTAAATATGGTGTTCTCTCGTGTATGGTGTTGCTATGTTTCAGTTTCAGTTATTTACTTTTCATGACAAATCATTATAATAGATTAACAGTTTATTGAATAAATGTGGATTTGAATGTATGTGAGGGTTTTGAAGGTTTAATGTACAACTAATTCACCCCCCCTCTCAATTATCTTGTGCATTGAACAATTGGTATTAGAGAAAGGTTCCTTGGAGAAAATCTTATCTGCTTGAGGTAGATTTGGGATGGCACACAAGAAAGAGATTCCTATGTTTGATGGAACATACTATGCATTTTGGAAGACAAGGATGAAGGCTTTCTAAGTTATCTAAGATTTGATATCTGGAAGTCAATTCAGAATGGATATACTATGCCTACAAATGGTCTGAGCACTAGTGATGAGGTCAAGGCCTATGAGAGCAATAGTAAAGCAAGTTATGCTATCTTAAGTAGTTTTACTAATTTTGAATTAGGGAAAGTTATGGATCTAAAAACTGCTAAAGCAATTTGGGAAAGTTAGAAAGCATTTATGGAGATGATAAGGTTAAACAAGCTAAGATGTAGAATCTAAAGATTACATTTAAGAACCTATGAATGTCTAAAGATGAATACATTACAAGCTACATGCAGAGGGTAGATGAAGTGGTTAGTTCTATCAGACTTGTCTTGGTGGAAAAGTCAAAGAATCAAAAGTGGTAAAGAAAATTCTCAAAACTCTTCCTAAAGCTTATAATATGTTATTGAGGAATTTTCAAATCTAGATCAGTATACTAGAGATCAATTGTATGGCTCCCTAACTGCATTTGAAATGAGAAAATTTGGTGAACATAATAGTACAAAAGTTGAGACTACTTTTAAGGCTAAAAAATTAGAAAAGATTGAAGAATAAGATTAGGAGGATCTTGATGATGTGGAAGCTAACTTTGTGAGAAGGATGAAAAAGGGTATTGCTAAGTACAAAGGTAAGTTTCCTTTTAAATGTTTCAGTTGTGGAAGATAGGTCACTATGCTTCAAGATGTCCAAACAGAGTAGTGAATGACAAAAACAAGGAAAACAAAGGGAAGATGATTAAGAAAAGTTATTATGTTAAAGAAGATGCAAGTGTTTCTGATGATGAATCTGATTATGAAGATGATGATGGTGAATGTTTGTTCATGGCTTTAAAATATGAAACCAATTCTATTTGAAGATGTGTGAAGAAAATCCCTCCAAAGACAAAGGATAATATTGAAGGTACCTTGGTATCCGCTTTTCATGCTAGGCAGGAGAACTATTCAATCATTGTGTAATGTCGTGAATTTGCACCTCTTACAAATTCCCCATTTACACCCTTTACCTTAGAAAAATGAAACCTGATGATGCTATTCCACATCCTTCGTCTGCTCTTCGTCCATTTGACAACTATTTGTAGTGTCGGTGGGGGAATTTCTGTCGAGGACACGAGCGCGACATGCAGATGCCTACGAGGTGTGTTGCCATCTTGACAGGATTCCCACCTTTGGAATCTGCAGAGATGTTACACTTCTCCATTGGTGACGAAGCATAATGCCTCTTCCCATTCAACCAACCTTGAACGATTCTTTTGGCTCCCATCTCATCTTCAAAAGGCTATCTCACACATTCAATTCAACTTCTTCATTCATTCAATCTCTCTTGATCTCATTCACTCTTGGCAACTATCTACACACTTCATTCACAACATCTTCACCATTTTTGAAGCTCCAAATTGGCACTTTGTTGGTTTTACTCCTCTCATTGTTGCGGCAACATTAGCATTCACAAGCTTGCGAGCTCACATCTTCCTTCATGTGCCTTGAAAGCATCTTGTTGGGAGGTGACATCCATTCTTTTAGTATTGTTATTTGTTTACGTAGCATATTGTTGTTAGCATTGTTTTGTATTCTTCCTTTCAGTGCTTTCTTTATCGCATTTTCTCTATCATGGTTATTTTGGCTGTCTGTGGAGGTGGGAACACCAAAACGGGGGTTTGACTATGGCAAGCCTTGAAACAACCCCAACATTTTTCCTCATTCTTCTGTGTGTAAGCATTTTGTTCATGTGAAGATTGTGGGAGGTTGGACCAATTTTAAGTTGGATTTCTATCACCCTTGCTTGTTATTTCATTCTTAATCAGTTTATTTATCAAGTTCAAGTATTCTTCTTGTTTTAGTCATTCAGTAGTTTTCAGCTTTCCGTCATCGTGTCAAACTATACTTGTCAGGTTGATAGTAGGTTTCTCTAAGTTCTTAGACTGTAATTTATGTCCTCTTTATGTATAGATGTCAACGCTTGACTGGGACACCAATGCGCCATGTTGTCGTTCATCCTCTACACTGGAGTCCTTTGGAAGAAAGTTGTCTAAGTCATAGTCTAGGCTCTAGAAACCTGCTCGCCTGACCTCCTAAACTCTCAAGTTGAAAGAAGGAAAGTGACAAATTAGTTGTCCTTCCTTTTCACCCCCTCAAACATCAAACCCATTTTAAACAATCCCTTAACTTGAGGTAGATCAGGGTAGCTAATTGTTCTAGACCCTCTTGTGACTTGGGGTCCTGAGCAGTTGGTCCCCCTGCTCTACATTTTGGTGAACCCGATGTGAACCTTGCAAATCCTATTTCTTTGTGTTGAGGTTCTTTCTCTCATGTCTGTGTAGGCTGTGGACTTGTACGTTGTGACACTTTATGAGCTTCACAACTTAGTCTACGACTTTTGGATACATTGTTAGAAGGAGTGCACGATAAGGACACTTAGAGATGGACTTTACAAGGGTCACTACGGTTCTCACCTCCCAAGAGATGGTATTGACAACAAAGACAAGTTTATTCGATGAAACCACTCGTGCCCCTACTCCTCCTATCTCCCCTTCAGCTCCACGTCTGGACAAGAATGAAGTCATCCCTATCCCTGTAGATCATCTCATTGCTCTAGATAGGACGTTATTGGATCTTGTAAATCAATTAGGGAGAGATCAAAGCATGGTTAGGCTCACTAGGGTTGTTAATGAGATCAGATATATGCTAGACAAGGATCAGACATGCATAGAGTTTCTTTGTGGTCTTACCAATTTAATGGAAGCATATGTCCCTTCTTACTACCCTAGGTCAAGTATTACTTGAGGTCATGTGCTCAATGCTTATGAAAGACAAATTGGTGTCTCGTTGCCTATGACATCGATCTGCTTGGTTGCAATGGGCCCTTCCATCAACATCTTCATTCCCGCTTTGCCTCCTACTATAAAAGTGGGCATAATACCTCTAGGATTCAATGTTCTTCCTCTTGAAGGAATCTCTATCCTTGGTAGTGGGATTTATAGTGGAATGGGGGCTGGTGGTCTTGGTATGTCTGGTGGCTCTGACGGTGGCTCTAGTGGTGGTCATTGCGGTGGCTCTGATGGTGGTCATGGTGGTGGCTCCAACAGTGGCTACAGTGGTGGCCCTAGCAATGGCTCTAGTGGCAACTCCATTGGTCCTATGTCTTCATCTGACCCTATTTTGAATTCCCTATTGCAAAACATGGGTCAAATGTAGAACCAGCTGGTGAGTCTGTCCCAAGCCTTTTCCCAACCTATCTTTCAACCTTTTTTTTGACATAGTCTCTTTTTGGTGACTATTTTGAACACTCCCATCCTTCAAGGGATGAAAATTCCTAATTTTTAGAAATATAATGGTAAAGGAGACCCTCAAACACATGTGTCAGCCTTCAACGCGATGTGTACAAACTTCTTTGACCATGATGTCTTGATGGCCAAATTATTTCCTCGATCTCTCAAAGACACCACTAGAATGGTACTGTTCTTTTCCTGACAACTCGATATTCTCATTCGATCAACTTGTTAATCAATTTCTTTGGTAGTTCCAAGATAACATCAAGTTGAAGATGACCTTCTCAGATCTTGTCTGATGTAAGCAGGGAGAGCGTGAGAAGATTATTGATTTCATTGCTCGATGCCAAACACTTTTTTCACAAATCTCTTACCCGCTACCTGACTCAGATGTACAAAAAGTGTTCATTGGAAACCTGTAGCGACCTTGGAAAGAGAAGTTTTCCTTGATGAAGTATGCTTTTGCACATCTATGCACGATGTTGCAAGAGTATCAACAGATGATTTTTTAGTTCAGGGGATCTTCTTTCTGCTCCCGTCTCGAAGGAAGATCTATAGTATCGATTTCAAGAAAAGACAAATCTATTGTGAATGTAGTCACCGCGTCTAATGAAAAAAGCTTCAAGCGCAATAGACAATTCACAAAGTTGTCTGAATCCTATTCTTCTATTTTGCAAAAACTGTTGAAAGATAAGGTTATAACATTGGAAGATCCTCAATCTCTTAGAGAGCCTTATTCCGATTGGTATGATGGGAATGCGTTTTGCCAATACATTGTTTCATGGGCATGATATTGAACGTTATATGTGCCTGCATCTTGAGATATAGGATTGCATCAACGATGGTACCATTTGCCTTGATGGTAAAAAGTAGAATATGAACAAGTCGATGGCTAAGGCGAATAGTGAATTGTAGATTTATACAGATTTTTTTTATCTCACTCTGTGAACTTAATTATTGATCCTTTTGGTGCTTCTCTCAAGGCATCAACATACATAAATATGGTTTCATTTACTCATAGTCCTCCCCCTCAACCTACGACTAGTTCACCAGTTATATCTTTTACATTGTAGGATTTACCCATGAATAACAAAGCTTCTCCTCTATCTATTCATGCTCGCGTCAATGGAAACATTTTGATAGGAGTCCTTGTGGACCCGACGAGTCACATGAACATTATTGCAGAGGAGACTCTTTTGCTAAATTCATTACAAAAAGAGGAATATGAGAAAACGAAGACCATCGTACGTACCCATGATGGCCTCTCTCTTGCTCCTTATGGTTCTATAACTCTTTCCATCCTAATGGGACCTAGGGTCGTGAATACTATCTTTGAAATCATTCCAAAATTTGATTTTAGAGTGAAGAAAGGCATCCCATTGTTAGCTTTCGTGAATGGAGTCACTTCCATTATTCACAAATGTTTGAAATTCTCTCACGAAGGTGCAGTGCATGTCGTGCATGACACTGGATATCAACCATTGGTATCACATGGGGGATATTCCCTGGATCATTTTTGGCCCTCCCCTATTGGTTCACTTCCTCCAAGAATGGATATGCTTTATCAAAATTATGTTAAGTATAATACTAGGGGCAAGGTGTAGTCGAAAATGACTTACTCCATGGTGCAACAATAGGCTACTTCTTCCTCCCAAAAGGGGAAGGGGAAGCCTGCACCTCTTAGGGGTCCTTTTCCTCTTCGTCTGCCATTCCACTTACTTTTTCCTCCCACCTTGGTACGATGCCTTCAACTTCTACCCCTATGCGTCTCTTGGGGAGTCAGATGGTGCCCACTTGGCAATGTATGCATACAAAATGGAAATAATAGAAATATGCATAAAACATAATTTAAATAAAACCAAATGCAATGCAAACCTCAAAAGATTGAATGTAGTATGTTGACTTGTTGAAGATTTGAATGTGGTTGCTCATGATTCTAGCAGCATGACATTGGCATAAAAGATGTTGATATGAAAATGACAATGATAGGTCTCTTTTATAGAAAGCCAAATTTGGATGAAGGGCTAGGATTAAAAGTCAATATGACATGAAAATCAATGGAAAAGATTGAAAGATGTAGTATGAAATAGGGTTAGGGCCAAATTAGGGCAAAGATAGGACTTGGTTAAGGATGAATAGCTGAGATTGAATTATAAAATAATTCAATCAATGGTGGAAATTAAATGAGACATGAAAAGATAAGAATGACACAGATAAAGAGAATGGCACATAAAAAGAGGTTTTTAGAGCAAATTAAATAATTATTTAAGAGGGAAAGTGAATAATTAAATAAAAATGATTATTTAATTATACAAGAAGGGGAAAAGGTTGACTTTTAATTAAAATAACAATTTAATTAAAAGTGGAGGAAAATGACAAAATATTAAATAATAATTATTTAATAGTGGAGGGAAAGGTGGAAAATAGTTAAATAAATAAAATTTATTTAATTATAGAAGAAAAAGCTAATGAATAATTTAATAATTTAAATAATTATTTAATTATAGTAGAAAAATGGAAAATAATTAAATAAAATTAGATTTTATTTAATTATAGAGGAAAAGAGAATTAATTAGTGACACAAATTTATTTAATTAATCAAGGGAGGAATAAGGAGAAAATGAATTAATTAAATAATTAAGAATTATTTAATTAATAGAGGAATATGACCTTAGAAGATAATTAAATAATTAAAATTATTTAATGATGCAAGAAGGAGGAATTAATACGAAAAATGGCGTTCATAGGCTTAGACATTTTTTCAGTGTCTACATTTTGCCCCTCTTTGAGATGATGTTGCGACTAAGAGAAGTAACATCATTTCAAATAATACAACATAGTAGGTAGGAAATGGATTAGGAGTAGAAGCATGATGCCCTAGTCACTAGCGACGATGAGGAAGGATGAGGAGGAGGTAGTGGTATGCCCCCTCGAGAGAACATGTGTGTTCAAAGAACACAAGTGTGCTCTCAAAATGGTGAGAGGACTTAAAGGATGAAGGATAAAAGGAAAGAGGAAAATAGATAAGGATGATGAAAGTATGGATGGAGAGAGAGGATGGATGATCACGCTACAATGATATGAGAAACCTAGATTTGATATTGTACTTGACATTATGCACCAAGGTATAAGGAACCAGGATGACAATGTGTTCAGTATATGATCAAAATGATCAAGTCCAAACATATGCCTTATAACACCATGATATGGAAGACCATGATAAATTAAAAAAATGATAAAACACACAAGCAACAATCAAGCATGCACAATAAACCAAAAGTAACCAAGGACTATGCTCCAAATCAAGCTGAAAACCAATTGATGGATTGATTGATGATGATGAAGACATTGTTTGACATAGGAATGACACATCCCAAAACAACGTGGGGATTGGGAAAGACATCCCTATGATGATAATGGATTGAAGTGGATCAATAGATTATCAATTGATTTGGATTGAAATCATGGATTGCATATGGATGATGCACTAGATTACATGGATTATGATTGATTGCATTTGGATGGACTGGATTGGGATGGTTGGGTTGGAAGGATAGAGGATAAATGGATAGGATAAGATAATATTGGACAGAGGATTGAATGAGATCCAATGACAAGGGAGGACTAAGACATGGTAAAGGATGGAAGGATGAAGGAATTCCATGGATAAGAGACTAGACTTTGGATAATAGGATGATGATGGGAGATAGGATGATGGTGGATGGTAGATAGGAAGATGGAGATCCAAGGACTAGTTTCAAAGGACTAAGATGGTCCACACTAGAGGTAGTGCAATCATGGATGGAAGATGATAAGTGTTGTATGATATGGAAGGATAATGCATAAATGGTAGAGGAAGTAAGGATTGCATTGTCCAAAGCATGCATGCATATTTTTCCCCTAGCCTTATCAAGAGAAAGGGTGAAAAGAGAGGGTGACTTGGATAGGATGGAAGGATGCAAATATGGTAAGGGATGTATGATGGAGGATATGGATAGGATGATCAAGATCAAGTGGATAGGATATGAATGCATTGATATTTGACCCCTAGGCTCTTCATCGAGATCAACTATGGGAAGGGAAGATGGATTTGTATAGGATGAGGGATATGGATCAAGGAAAACTTTAGTGGTGAATCTTCACCAATTGGAAAATTTTAGGAATCGGCCAAGTCGAAATTGGCAAATTTCTCACACCCAATAGGGTGTCCAATCACCCGTATTTTATGAACTATAGGTCCAATGCATGTCCTTTCGCCAATGAAAATTTTTATGAGGCATATTTAAGCAAAAAAATTGCCATTGTCAAACTATGTGTTTCAATTGGATCGACTAATATTTTCACCTGGAATCCTAAAAGCATTTAATAAAACACCTACATATTCACCAATACTATCAAAACAAAATTGTATTAGGACCATTTCGCCAATTAAAATTTATAAATAGTTGCTTATGAGGACCTATTTTTCCAATAACATTAAAATAAAATAAAATTTGAGGAAACATTTCACCTTGAAAATTACAACGTATCGTTGTATAAGCACGCAGGATTTGCCCAATTTTAATATACCATTTAAAAATCCTGCAGAATTTTCCAAATATGGAATCATGGATTGATATAAATACAATCAAAAGTGTCATTTATTCTTACACATTTTTTTCGGTTCTCAGGTTCTACTTCTTGATTCGGAAGTCAGCGAAAGCCGAAAATGTAGACTTAAAGGTGAGTGATCATTTCTTTATAGTGTTATTAGTTATAATAATAAGTTTTCTTTATCTCTTTTCTATTATTGCTTCAGTCTTAAAGATGATATTGAGTAGGAAACCTTAGAACCAAATTTTGAAGTTTTGAAGTTTTCAAAACCTTCAACCCACCGACTAGAAAGATGACCAAGAAAGACTTGCAACTCAACAAAGTGAACCATCATCCAAGTCAGGGAATCAGGAAGTTATGAAAATTTAGAACTCCATGACAAGGTTATAAAACTTTGAGGACTAGCAACTAAGGTTAGGAAAAACCAAAAATTTTATATTGTATTCCATGGTATTGAATTTGATATGTGATTCTGCATGTCATTTTTAAAGAACAACATTTATCACACTACTTATAAATTCCTATTGCATTGCCATTCACACAATATCTGATAAATAAATGAAAGGAATATTATTAATCCATTCCTTGAATAGAAGCTAACAGTTCACCATCCATAACTTATAAGTTATAAGCTAAAAAAAGCTAACAGTTCAACATAAATAACTTATAAAGGCATCCACCCAAATTAAACAATAAAAGCTTAAACTACCAAATCAATTAAATTCCATACCGATTCTCTCCTTATTTTACAAGGTGGCAACTACTTTTTATGATATGCAATGAATAGAAATTCAGGCTGCTTTTAACCAGAAAGCAAAGAAAGGTGTAACTTTTAACTAGAAAGCTTTGAAAGGCATGCCAATATCAAACTATAAACTAAAGCATAAAGACTTGAATCACTTTAGAACTAATAAATTTCTTTAACTTAACTCAATCATTTCCATAAGGATTCATTCAAAGATAAACATCTAATAGCAATGCAATCTATTAAACATCTAGAACACCAACATAGATAACCATTGGCAAGATATTCAGAATAAATAGAATAAATTCATACACCACAACACAAAGATTATGTCTACATGAACTTCACCATATGAGTTTCTATATTGAAAGATAACTGTAAAACAAACTTGAAATCATAAAATAGTTTTTTCTCTAATGAGGAAAAGCCACATAGTACACACCATAACTCAAAGATTACACATGCATGACTTCACCATTGTCTTTCTATATTGAAATAACAAAAAAAAATAAAAAATAGTAGAGTTTTTTTTGTCTTGATAATCGTTTCTTGAAGACAAGTAGACAACTATTTTAGAAATTAAAATAAAAAGTCTTTGAAGTATCAAGAGAGCCAAATTAAATAAAATAACATAAAAAATAAAAACCAAACAACAGTCCCTCTCCCAGCACCAACTCCTTCACTTTCAATTATTTTTTCCTCCTTCTCCTTCAATAACGCCTCCTTTGCCTTTACTCTTTTCCTATATTCTTGATACTTGGTGAAAATTATAGTGATGTTTTTGCTCCCTAGCATTGTAGTAATCTGTAACCTGGTTCTCCATTTTCCCAAAGCATTTTCAGACTCAACCAACATCTGAGATCTTCTCTCTTCTCCAAATTTATAAGTCTTTAGGTGGATCTGCATTCCATAGAGTTTCGAGAAGGACTCCCATGTCACTGTAGCAGGATCAACTATTTCTTTATTGAATATCTCTCTAAACTCCAGAGAGATCTCTCTTATATCTAGAATCCTTTCATCAAACTCATTAGTAATTTCCACTCCCAAAATATTACAATATTCTTTAATTTCCACCAACATTTCATAATATAGCTCAAGTCTGTTATTAATTTCCTTCACTAGATTATCATACATATTCAATTTCCATTCCAATGAATCAGACCAGGAAGGGTCTAGCTCCTTAGGATTATTCACAATTTTCTCACCAATTAATATCTTCGGATCCATAGAGTTCAATTCTTTCATTTCCTGAGATAGCACATAGAGACTAGTTTGATCTTTTCTAACCTGCTGAAGTTTTGTTAGTAACTTCTCCCCCTTCTTAACAATTCGAGTGTAAAAGAGCATAGATTTATTCAAAAAGAAGATAGCCTCTTGAGATATTTTATCGATCCCCTCACAAGCAGCTCTAGAATAGTTCAAATTCTTTTTAATTTTCTCTATGGTGAGCACATCAATGCCCTCTACCTGATAACTTGAGGATTCATCAGATGTAGGAGGAGTGGCCATGGGAGAAATAAATTTACTCAATGCGAGGACTTGAGATTGCAGTTTTATATTTTCTTTCCTTTGTTCTTTCACTCTTTTAATCAAGAGATTGATTGAATAACCAACATGGTACACATCACCTTCCAGTGTTGGAGGCCCCATATCAACATGTGTGACTTTGTAATCCGCCTTCATTATTTCATCTTCATTTAAATCCTTCACAGGGTCAACAATTTCTAACATTTGATTTCCAAAAGTAGCATCAATCACCATCCTTGATATCTTCCTAGCTTTCTTAGGTTTTGAAGAGCTTGAAGTAACTTTAAAATTGTATCCACTCCAACTATCATTGTAGGAATATGCTTTCTTTTCTCCTCCATTGCTTTTTTCAGCCATCTCGGGGAGGCTACTACTAGACAAGAATCTTCATTTCCACTAATAGTTTCTTTAGGAGCTCCAGGAGTGAAAGGTGGATTATTAGGCAAAGAAGGGGGGAATTCATTCAGAGGAGGAAAGATATTATCTTCAGTGATCTAATTAAAGATAGCTTCAGAATATGTAGCCACAAGTTTTTCTTTATTGGTCTTCTTCTTAGGGGTAGGAGAAAGCACATTGTCTTGTTCAAAGATGCTCTTCAACTTGAGTGTTTCTTTTGGCCTACCTCCTAATTGAGAATTTTCACTAGAGGACCTAACAGAGGGTTTCCCTAATGATACACTTTCACTAGATGCTTGCGTAGACCCCTATTCACTCTTCTGTGATGACTTAGGCTCCTGAACAAGACCTACAACTTGTTGCCATTTCCCATCCAACCTGTCCTGGGTTCTTTTAAGCATTGGGGAAACACACACCCTCATATCTAAAATTTCACTTTGGCTCCAATCAACCCTAGGGTGGGATTTATCAAGTAATTTTTCATATGCAGGATCTATGATAGTTGAATCCTTAGCTACATTTTCAGGAATCTAAAATGGAAAACCGAAAGCCTGTATCTGGTTTAGTGTTAGCCTCATATAATCTCTTCTCAAAAATTTGTTCTCATCAACACAATCTTCCCATAAATCTTTGATAGATGGCTGATGTCGATATAAGCTCCCTCCATAGAGATTATGCTTCACAAAACGCTTACTGTCAAAATTAGCTCTCATAGATAGATTTTGGAGGTTATATTCCTTGAGAATTCATTTAGCTCCCCTAGCCATCTGGTTTGTTTTGCACACAAAAGAAGGGGTATCCAATGGTAAGACATACCCTTGTTTCCCCATGTTCGTATACTTAATATTAACCATGGCCATTTATCGACAAACTTCTAGAAATATCAGTAAATCTTCAGGATACTGAGGTAATTTAAATGGGGCTTTCTCAAAATTCCCTATTCTCAAATAGGAAAACTTATTAAATTGGATATAAAAACTCCCAAATTTTGATACAAGAGAAATCGATTTAGGGGAAAGGTGCATTTCTAGATTTTCATCTAGCTTCCTCACGACCTCCATTAAAAATGCATCATTAACATAACAAAAATCACCCATTCCAAATTGTTTAGTGAATTGAGGAAAGCATTTATACACAGGCATATTAGAAGCTAGGGTTCCTTGCGGCTCCAACATAGGCCAAAAGGGCCTTTGACTACCTACAATGTACGTCAGGCAAGAACACATACAGAAAGTAGTAGCCTTATAAAAAATAATTAATTGCTTATTCAAATGGAGGCAAATAACTTCAACCCAGTCAATGAAAATGTTCTCATTACAGACTATCAAGATAAACCGGAAAATCAAATCCTCAAATAACTCAACTTGTGGATTCCCAACAACGTGCTGCAATAAAGTAATAGCATTTGCAATTTCTCCCTTAAAATGCAATCTTTTGAGTTTACTTGGCAGTTGCGACTTACCTTTCCTTTTAGAATTCAACTAGGTTTTGGCCATGGAATTCTTACACAAGTCCTTATTCACTTTGAAAAATTCACCTACCACTATGATAGACATGTCTTCTACAGGTTTCCTTTTTGGAATCCCCAACGCACATGAAATAACTTCAAGAGAAATTTCTACAATTACAGTTCCGTTTGGAGCTTTAATTTCCCATGTCTACGGAATGTACCTTCTCGCACATGCACTTATCAAGTCCACACTAAACACAGCTTCTGGAAGCCCTCCAGCCTAAGCTAGCCTACTCTCTAAGAGTTTTATATCCAGCTCAGACTTGTCGTCCCTCTCCAGGCGCGCCCAAAATTTGTCTAACTTAAAAGGTCTGAGCGTCGTATCCCTTATGTTGACCCAACGTTCACTCTACATGAGCACAAATTCATGAAGAACAAATGTTTGCACATGAGATTCTGAGAAGTACTGGCCTTGGAAAAGAATGATAATGCAGGCTAAATGTCTGAGTACAACTTCACCACCCATTTATGCCATTATTTTTGATAAGATGTGCTTTAAATGTGACATTCAATTTCATACCTCGAAAAGATAGCCTTTAAACCTGCATGCTTTTGGAAATTCCTGAAAAATAAAACTCAAGTTTATTCTATACATAACATTCAATGAGATGTCAGACGATGATGCTTTTGAAAGGCAAGATAATTCCAACATGTCTTGTGGTTGCTAAAAATTGGAACCTCAAAACCAAAGGTTGAAGTTTCAATGTTTTCGAAACTTCTGACCCATCGACTAAATCCACACACCGTATCTCAAAGGTTATGTATGCATGAACCTAAGTTACTCAACAAAGTGAACCAAGATGGGGAATCGAGTAGTTATGAAAATTTAGAACTCCGCAACAATGTGACATGTCACATGGTTATAAAACTCAGAGGCCTAACAACTAAGCTTGATTTTCTCCCTTATTTTGAGTCCACAACCATACATTAAATGTTATTGTTTATCAAACAGTTGAGTAATTTATGATATAAATAATAAACATGTGTTTTAAAGTTTTTAAATTTTTAACCATTAATGCACTTGGATTATCAAGGCCTTTATAAAATGAATTACAATGTCACATTAATAGCACAACCTTTAATAACACTAAGCACAATAACACTTAACGTTGCAATTGTAAAGGACTTAATAATAAA
>VDFB02301525.1:0-47852 GCA_007258455.2 Sequoia sempervirens | reverse complement strand
CCCAAGGTCGGCCACAAACAAATTATTTAATAATTTCATTTATTTATTTATTTAAAGTACTAGGCCAGTCGACCCAACCCTAAATCGGGGACATCACACATGATAACATACAAAAACACATAAAAACATACATAACATGATGGGACAGCGTAGTGCACGCTCCGCCAAGATGAGGGATAAAAGTGACGAAACTAACGAAAAAGAGGAAACGTTATGGCGACAAAGAGGAGAAAACGACACTGCCAATAAAAGTTTCCCGACTTTCACTGGTTGTTAGTGTTGTGGGTGGGCTTCCCCATTTAATTCGTCGACGTGGTGGCTTCTGTGAGAAGCTATTTTTTTTTTTGAAGTTTGTACACCCATTGGCATTTGAAGTTGACATGAGGTAGACTCGTAAATTGTAATAACTATTGTTTTTCAAGAAGATGTGTTTAAATTGATAATGCATTGTAGGTTGGAAAACGCCTTGTGTTGTGGGTTTGTTTATTCTGCACGTTGAAAGCTAAAGGTTGGAGAGCACAAGTGGAGTTGCAAGTAAGGGATATGAAAAATAGACTGAATTGAGGTGAGGGGTGACTAACCGATTGGGTTGTTACTTGCAAAGGGTTTTAAAATAGTATGTGGGTTGCAGGTTTGATAATACCTAGTGTTTGCAACCTGGAATTTTACAAAACAGTATGAATGTTTGGAAAAGCTTTTGTTATTTACACAATATGAATGTAATTAAACGAACCTTTAAAATTATTAAGAAGCTATAGTTAGAGTAAAAATAGGATTTTATTTTCTTCATATGATTGAAAAAATGCACAAAATAATTGCAAAATGGAAAACACAATGTGGGTTGTCAGTTATATCATTTTGCATGTGTAAATCTAAAGGATGGAGAGCACGGGGAGGAGTTGCAAGTGGGGGATACATAAACTAAGCAAATTGACTTGAGGGGTGACTAATCAATTGTGTTGTTACGTGTAGAGGGTTTTACAACAAATTGTGGGTTGTAGGTCTTATAACACCTAGTGTTTTCCAACCTGCAATTATACAAAGACAATATTATTGTAATGAATGTTTTTTGTTATTCAGACAGTACGAATGTAATGAAAGACACTTTTAGCATTAATAACAATTCTTAGGTAGCCTAAAAATTGTGTTTCAATTTCTTCATATGATGGTAAAATAAATGCACTAAATAATTGCAGGTTGGAAAATACAATGTGGGTTGTTAGTTATTTCATTCTTCATGTTCAAAGTTAAAGGGTGGAGAGCACGGGGAGGAGTCACAGGTGGGGGATACATAAAAATAACCAAATTGAGTTGAGGGGTGACTAGCCGATTGGGTTGTTACGTGTAGAGGGTTTTACAATAGTATGTGGGTTGCAGGTTTTATAACACACAGTGCTTTCCAACTTTCAATTATACATAGATAGTATGCTTGTAATAAAAACCTTTTCTTATTTACACAACAGGAATGTAATGGAAGGCACCTTCAAAGTGTATCGCAAGTCTCAGGTAGAGTAAATATGGCATTTTAATTTCCTCATTTGTGGTAAAATAAATGCACTGTTAGTTATTTCATTCTTCATGTTCAAATTTAAAAGGTGGAGAGAACGGGGAGGAGTTGCAAGTGGGGGATACATAAAACTAACCAAATTGATTTGAGGGGTGACGAACCGATTGAGTTACTATGTGTAGAGGGTTTCACAAGAGTGTGTGGGTTGCAGGTTTTATAACACCTAGTGTTTTCCAACTTCCAATTATACATAAACACTATGGTTGTAATGAAAAAAAATTCTTATTTAAACAATAGGAATGTAATGAAAGACACCTTCAAAGTGTGTCACAAGTCTTAGGTAGAGTAAATATGGCATTTCAACTTTCCTCATATGATGGTAAAATAAATGCACTAAATAATTGCCGATTGGAAAACACAATGTGGATTGTTAGTAGATGATTTTATGAAATATGTATAGATTCCAAACATCTCATTTATTCAATACAATGTAAGTTGACAGACTTCTCCCTTCTCTTTGTCCAAAGGCCATGCTTGAAAATCCCAACTATTGCTCTCTTGTCCTAAGACTGAATATTCCCCTCGCAAAGTAGAGACTCCTTATTCTGAAATAACTGATTATTGAAAATTAGTTACTAAAGAAATCTCCAATTCTACGTAGAATATGAAAAGTTTTACCTTTCATATTTTAATTCTAACATTATTCAAATATTAATATTTAAAATAGAATTGTAATCTTCCATTGCCTTTTGAAGGGCAACAACTTGAGAAACACAATTCTTGTGAAGTTCATCTTTTGTTAACGCTTCTATCTTGGACATTTCTAGCTCCTTTTCCATTCTAGCAACCAATTTAGTCAATGTATGGTGGTCATTCTTTCGATCTCTATTTTCAAAAAGAGAAAGGTCTTAGGACTTCAGCTCTAGCTGAGATTTCAAATGTGAAAACTTCTTTTTTGATGGCAACAATGTTGCAATTTCTGCTTCAATTCTTGCTACCTTGGTTTGATGAATAACAAGCTGAGACTTTGCCTTAGACAATGCATTAAGCCGCCTTAACAACTCACCTCCTGTCTTGCGACTTCCACCAGTAAGAAGACCACTTGGCTGAAAAATGTCCCCTTCAAGAGTTATAGTTGGAGATCGTATATTTCTATGAAAAAGAATCTCCTTTGTAGCATCTGAATGGCTGCAAACAAATGTACTACGAAATACAATGCCACAACTGCTTCAATTTCATCTTCATATGCAACAAGAGATAGTGTCAACCTTGTGTTTCATTGCCCACCAATTTGGCTGCTGATTGTTGAGTTGTTGATGAAATGGTATGGGCTTGGATTTTGTTTAAAGGGATAATTGTTACTCTTCTTTGTATTTCAAGTAGTAGCTTTCCTATTTGTTCTATATCCACTACCACAGTATACAACTTCCCTCCTATAGCAACCTCCAATGTAGTTATTGTCGAGGCATCTTTAACGTTTATAATTTTTGCAACAACACCTTTGACTTTTGATCTATCAAAATGCTTTACAAGATCATTATAGGTATAAACTGAACATTTCCTAATTGAGCCTTGAGGAGCTTGATATCAACCTTCAACTTTTGAACTGCATCGGATTATTGGAAACAATCATTTTGTAATGTTTCCATGCGCCCTTCTTCATAAGCAACACCTTCCATTGATGTCTTTGTTTTCCCAACATCGTCTTTTTGATTGTAGCTCTCTCCAAACAACATTAAGTTCCTTTTCTTTTGACGATGAAAACTTCTTATCTTTTAATTCATTTTCTAATTGGTTAATTTTAGCCTCTAGTTGTTTTGCTTCACTTTTAGCACTTCCAACTATTGCTTTGCATCTACAAATTGATCATTGAGATGTTTTTCCTCATCCCCACTGCTCTTATCTGTTAACACCCCCTGCTATTCCTTTTCATGTTCTTCTAACTTCTTTTTCATATTTGTTACTTTAAGCCTTAGATCAGCTGCTCCCTCATCAGCCCTTAGGACAACATCTCTTCTTGGATAGAGTTTTCAATTTGTCGAATACTTTTATGTAGCTTTGCAGTCACTTTTTGCTCAACTTTAATAGTGTATTTTTTATTAGACAATGCAGATGTTTCTTTTAACAAGTTCGTTAGAAAGCTTGTCTGCCTTTTTAGATAAGACTTTAATGTGTCCACCCAACTGATTCTCTTTTTCTGCACGTAGATTTGATTTTTCCTTTTCCTTATCATCTATTTCCAATTTTATTTGTTTCATGGAATTCTTAAGTTCAACAATCTTTGAATTCATTTGTTCAACAACACTTATAACATCATCTTTCACTTTCTTTGCCTCCACAAGTTCTTGTCCAATACAAAACCTCTTGAGTTTATCCACTTTTGTATTGCCATTTCACCATTGCGCATACTGCACACACACACCTTCCCTAACTTATCAAGAGTAGGAAGAATCTCTTGAGTCAAAAAATTATCTATCTCATTCACTTTGATCTGCTTTTTTTCAATTGTTTTTAGAGCACATATTTCTTTTCCATTTCATAAATTCTAATACATGTTGCCTCTAGTTTTGCATTGTCACTTGTCCATTGCACATATTGCACACACTCCTTTCTCAACTTCTCACGAGCAAGAAGAATCTCTTCAGTCAATACATTTTGTATCTCATTCACTTTGGTTTGCTTTTTTTCAAGTGTTTTTAGAGTAGATTCATTTTCCATTACGTACTTTCTAGTACCTGATGCTCAAGTTTTGCATTGCCATTTTCCTATTGCACATATTGCACACGCACCCTTCCTAACTTCTCAAGAGGAGGAAGAATCTCTTCAGTCAATACATTATTCATCTCATTCACTTTGGTTTGCTTCTTTTCAAGTGTTTTTAGAGCAGATTTTTTTTCATTATATTACTTTCTAGTACCTGCTGCTTGAATTTTGCATTGCCATTTGCCCATTGCACATACTGCACATGCACCCTTCTTCAACTTCTCAAGAGGAGGAAAAATCTCTTCAGTTAATACATTATTTGTTTCATTCACTTTGGTTTGTTTCTTTTCAAGTGTTTTTAGAGCACATTCCTTTTTTCATTTCATTCATTCTAGTAGTCGTTGCCTCCCCAAGCATCGACAAGATCTCAGGAGGCTTCATGTTCAAAACTTGAGTAATGCGGCCTTCCATAATGAGAAAACGTAGGTTGTTGACATTTAGCTGCACAAAATGAGAAAGGTTCTATACACGCGAGGGTTGTGCAAAGTGGCTGTTGAGAAAACGTGGGTTGTTGACATTTAGCTGCACAAAATGAGAAAGGTTCTATACACACGAGGGTTGTGCAAAGTGGCTGTTGATCTGCTACTTATTTCTCCCTACCACAACATTATGGATAACATAATGCAAGAAACCTTCATAATTTATAACAACCCTTAGTTAGAGAAAAAATTGTATTTCAATTTCTTGATATGGTTGAAGAAAAAATGCTCAAAATAATTGCAAGTAGGAAAACACAGTGGGTTTTGGGTTATTTCATTTTGTACATTCAAAGCTAAGTGGTGGAGAGTAGGGGGAGGAGTTGCAAGTGGGGGATACATAAAATTAGCCAAATTGAGCTTACGGGTGACTAACCCATTGGGCTTTTGCGTGTTTAGGTATTGTAAAAAATACGTGGGCTACAAGGTTTTAAAATACCTAGTGTATTCCAACCTGCAATTTTACAAAACAGTATGGATGTAATTAAAACCTTTTGTTATTTAGATAGTAGGAATGTAATGTAAGGAAACTTCATAATTTATAAGAATCGTCACTTAGAGTAAAATTGTGTTTGAATTTCCTCATGTGATGGTAAAATAAAGGCACTGAATAATTCAAGTTAGAAAACACAATGTGGTTTGTCAATTATTTCATTTTGCATGTTCAAAGTTAAAGGATGGAGAGCACAGGGAGGAGTTCTAGGTGGAGGATACTCAAAACTAACCAAATTGAGCTTGGGGGGTGGCAAACGAATTGGGTTGTTACATGTAGAAGGTTTTAAAACAATTTGTAGGTTGGAGGTTTCATAACTCCCAGTATTTCCCAACCTCCAATTATACAGACAGTATGATTATAATGAAATCCTTTTGTTATTTAGATAGTATGAATGTAATGAAAGGCACCTAAAAATTTTATAAGAACTCTTCGGTAGAGTAAAAATTGCGTTTCAATTTTCTCATATCATTAAAATAATGGTAGGTTGGAAAACACAGTGGGTTGTGAGTTATTTCATTCTACTTGTTCAAAGCTTAAGGGTGGAGAGTTCAGGGAGGAGTTGCAGGTGGGGGATACATAAAACCAACCAGATTGAGTTGGGGGTTGACCAACCAATTGGGTTGTTACGGGTAGAGGGTTTTACAATAGTTTGTGGGTTGTAGGTTTAATAACACCCATTGTTTTCTAACCTTCAGTTACACAGACAATATGATTGTAATGAAAACCTTTTGTTATTTAGATGTACTTAAGAATGTAATGAAAGGCACTTTGAAAATTTACCACAATTGTTATTTATAGTAAAAATTATGTTTCGATTTCCTTGCATCATTAAAGTATAGGTAGATTGGAAAATACAATGGATTGTGACTTATTTCATTCTCCTTGTTCAAAGCTCAAGGGTGGAGAGTCCGGGGAGGAGTTGCAGGTGGGGGATACATAAAACTAACTAGATTGAGCTGAGAGGTGACCAACCAATTGGGTTGTCACGTGTAGAGGTTTTTACAATAGTTTGTGGGTTGCAGGTTTCATAACTCCTAGTGTTTTTCAACCTCCAATTATACATAGACACTATGATTGAAATGAAAACCTTTTGTTATTTAGAGAGTACGATTGTAATGAAAGGTACCTTCAAAATTTATCACAAGTCTTATGTGGACTAAAAATTGCATTTCAATTTCCTCATGACGGTAAAATAAATGCATTGAATAATTGCAGGTTGGAAACACAATGTGGGTTGATAGTTATTTCATTTTGCATGTTCAAAGTTAAAGAGGATGGGAGGAGTTGCAGGTGGGGGATACATAAAACTAACCAAATTGACCTGAGGGGTAATTAACTAGCCTTTAAGCTTTAGATCAGCTGCTCCCTCATCAGCCTTTAGGACAACAACATCCCATTCTTGGATAGAGTTTTCAATGTCTTGAATGGTTTTATGTAGCTTTGTAGCCGCTTTTTGCCCACCTTCAAGAATGTCTTTATGATTAGAGAATGCAGTTGTTTCTTTTAACAAGTTCTTTACAAAACTTGTCTACATTTTTAAATAAGACTTTCATGTCTCCACCCAATTGATTCTCTTTTCTACTCTTAGATTTGGTTTTTCCTTTTCCTTATCATCTATTTCCAATTGTATTTGTTCCATGGAATTCTTAAGTTCAAGAATGTTTGACTTCATTTGTTCAAATCCACTTATAGCATCATCTCTCACCTTCTTTGTTTTCACAAATTCATATGCAATACAAAACCTTTCGAGTTTATCCACTTCTGCATTGCCTTTTCCCCATTACACATATTGCACACGCTCCTTCCTCAACTTGTCAAGAGCAGGGATAATCTCTTCAGTCAATTCATTATCTATCTCATTCACTTCGGTCTGCTTCTTTTCAAGTGTTTTTAGAGTAGATTCCTTTTTCATTACATACTTTCTAGTACTTGGTGCTCGAGTTTTGCATTGCCATTTGCCCATTGCACATATTGCACACACACTCTTCCTCAACTTCTCAGGAGGAGGAAGAATCTCTTCAATCAGTACATTATTTGTCTCTTTCACTTGGTTCTGCTTCTTTTCAAGTGTTTTTAGAGCATATTCCTTTTTCATTTCATACATTCTACAACTTGCTGCCTCCAATTTTGCATTGTCATTTTCCCGTTGCACATACTACATAGGTTCCTTCCTCAACTTGCCAAGAGCAGGAAGAATTGCTTTAGTCAATACATTACCTATCTCATTCACTTTTGTTTGCTTCTTTTCAAGTGTTGTTAGAGCAGATTCCTTTTTCATTTCATTCATTCTAGTACCTGTTGCTTCCTCAAGCATCAACAAGATCTTAGGAGGCTTCATGTTCAAAACTTGAGTGATGTGACCTTACATAATGAACATAATTAGTAAATGTGGGTTGTTGACATTCACCTGCATAGAATGAGAAAGGTTCTATACACGCGAGGGTTGTGCAAAGTGGTTGTTGACTTGCTACTTATTTCTCCCTCCCACAACCACCTAGGTAAAACATAATGTAATGAACCTTCACAATTTATAACAACTCTTTGTTAGAGTAAAAATTGTATTTCAATTTCTTGATTTGATTGAGGGAAAAATGCTCAAAATAATTGTAGGTAGGAAAACATATTGGGTTTTGGGTTATTTCTTTCTGTACGTTCAAAGCTAAGTGGTGGAGAGTAGGGAGAGGAGTTGTAGATGGGGGATGCGTAAAATTAGTCAAATTGAGCTGGCAAGTGACTAACCAAGTGGTTGAAGTGTGTAGAGCATTTTACAACAATACGTGTATTGCAGGTTTTATAACACCCAGTGTTTTCCAACCTCTAATTATACATAGACAATATGGTTGTAATGAAAACCTTTTGTTATTGACACCATGATTTCCAACCTGCATTGGCTTACATCGTTGTTCCTAGGATTAGTTTCATATTTATGCCTATCTTGATTCAATTAATCACCTATTATTTTCCCAATAGATGTAAGCAACTTCCTATTTCTTTCCCATTGGTGGCAACAATACAATCACATTTTTTTACGTTGGAGGTTACCATAAAAGGTTTTGGTTGACTTCTTAACCTTTCATCTCAATTAATTGATACAAAGGCACCATACCCCACGTATCTTCCCAAATTGTTACTTTTGTTCTTACAACTGTTTAATTAATTGCATATTATTATGCATGTTACACTTATAGGCTACATACAAAGTTGCAGGTTAAACTACTCATCATGTGTTCAACCTGCACTTTTATAGTTCATGCATTGTCAAATACATTTTTCTGCTCATGTTAAGTCACCCCAAACAGAAGGTTAGATATCACAACCTGCCTATTCAGGTAAAAGAGGTTTGTACACCCCAAATACTTTGAACTCTTCATTTTATTTTCATGCAGGGCTGCGATTTTACTTGTAGTCTGTATGTCCACTTGCAGGTTGAACTACACACTATGTTTTTCAACCTATACCATGGCTTATGTCATGGTTGATGGGAAAATTTCCACCTTTATGGCTTTCTTGATTCACTCCATTATTGATTAATTATTTTTTCAACAGATGCAAAAAAAATGTATTATTCTTTTGGCATTCCTAGAAGCAATGGAAGCACATTTTGTGAAATTCGGGGTTTTCACAAAGGTTTCAGTGGGCTTCTTCACCTTTCTTCTCACATAACAAATACACATACAAGCAACACAACCCACCTGTATTCCAATTTTTCCATCTTTTAGATGCATGTGTACAAGCAATACATATGAATATGCATGTTACAGTTTAGGCTATACAGATGGTTGTAGGTTGAACCACACACCATGTTGCTCAACCTGCACAACTTTACGTCATGCTCTATGAGATGTGCATTTGTTGGTCATTGAAACTTACAGTAAATGGGTGGTTGGTATTCACAACCTTGCTCAAGTAAAAGAGGTTTGTGTGCCACACCTAAATTGACCTCTTCATTGAATGCCCACAGAGGTTTGTGATTTTGCTGTCATTGTCTATGTCCACTTGCACGTTGAACTACACGTGATTTGCGGCCTACATTGGCTTACATCGTCGTTCGTATGATTTGTTTCACCTTTTATGCCTATCTTGATTCAATCAATCACTCATTATTTTTCTCAACAGATGCAAGCAACCTCCTTTTTCTTTTGCCTTGGTGGTAGCAATACAAGCACATTTCTTGACGTTGGTGGTTGTCATTAAAGGTTTTGGTTGACCTCTGACATTTCATCTCAATTAACAGATACACATACACCAACCAACATATCTTCTCATATTCTTATTTTTTTCTTGCAATTGTAGAAGTAATTACGTATTATCAAGCACGTTATAGTCATAGGCTATATGGAAAGTCGTAGGTTGAACTAGTCATCATGTTGTTCAGCCTGCACAGCTTTAGTTCATGCATTATTTTGCTGCTCTTTTTAAGTCATCCAAAATTGAAGGTTCGATATCCCAACCTGCCTACTCAGGTAAAAGAGGTATGTGCAGTCCAAATAATTTGAACTCCTTTCATCTTCATGTAGGGCTCTGATTTTACTTTCAGTCTGTATGTCCACTTGTAGGTTGAACTATGCACCATGTTTTCCAACCTGCATTGGCTTACGTCATGGTTCGTAGGAGCTTTTTTCACATTTATGCCTATCTTGATTGACTCCATTACTGATTCATTATTTTTATCAACAAATGCAAACAACGTCCTATTTTGTTTGTGTATTTGGCAGCAATGGCAGCACATTTTTTGACATTGGAGGTTTTCAGAAACGTTTCGGTGGACTTCTTAACCTTTCTTCTCACATAACAGATACACACATGCACCGCAACCCCCCTGTATTCCAAAATTTGTGGCTTTACTATGCATCTGTGGAAGCAATTAAATATCAATTTGCACATTACACTTTTAAGCAACATAAAAATTTGCAGGTTGAACTACACATCGTGTTGCACAACCTACACAACTATAGTTCATGTTCTGTAAGACGTGCATTTCCTGCTCATAACAACTTATGCCAAATGGATGGTTGGTTTTCACAACCTTCCTCACGCAAAACAGGTTTGTGTGGCACACCTAAATTGACCTATTCATTGAATGCCCACATAGGATTGTGATTGTGTTGTCGTTGTCTATGTCCACTTGCACGGTGAACTACATATTGTGATTTCCAATTTGGATTGGCTTACATTATCGTTTGTAGGATTTGTTTTGCCTATTATGTGTAACTTGGTTCAACTTATCACTGATTGTCTTCTGAGCAGAAGTTGGTAACCTCCTTTGAACTTTGTTTTTGTAACTATGTGTTGTTCTTATATCATGGTTAAGTATAATTGTGGTGTGACTGTGTGTTCTTTCAACAGTGCACACAACCAGGAAGGCAAAGGCAGAAATGGTTTTTGTCATGGTAGTCAGGGGGCAAAGGCAAGTTCATTTATTTCAGTTCTTTTCATTTATAGTGATATGCTAGTTTCAGATTTAATGGATTAATGTTTGTTGTTTGGAAACTCAGTCTTCCCCTCTCTAATTTTTGCAGACTGCTCGCGATGGTAGGCAACAAAAATGAAGAGGTCGCTTCTTTCTCAACTTGCCAATTCACATGCAGGAATTGGTTGCCCTCCATTTCCTTGATGAGGGGAGCTTTTGGTTTGAGTGGAGATTGAGTGCAGCAAGACAATTTTTGCCCCATGCAAGAATGGACATTGAGATCAATGCTGCCCACTGGTTCTCCACCGTCTTTGCTGATGATGTTAACTTGTTTATTGTGTACTAGCTCAATGGATGCCCGTGCATTCTCGTAGATTGCACAGTTGGCATAAAAGTGTATGGGAAGGAAATAGTTCTCTCGATAGCAGATGAAGCCATAGATTTTGTCACCAATCATTTTCCTACAAATCGGTTGGACTATAGTGACTTGTTTACAACATTTAATGGCCAAATCGATTGGTGATGGACTATAGTGACTTGTTTACAACATTTAATGGTCAAGGACAGCGAAAAAGGTTCCATAGGACATTACAACGGATAGAAAATAAAAATTAGTGTATGTAGAGACACCATATTTTGAATAATGATTACAATTTGGATGTATGCATATGTCTTTCACATTTTCTATGTATCCCTTGTTGGACAAAAACGGTATTTTATTTTTTTACTCAGTTTTATTTTCTTACTCAGTTTTATTTAATAGAAGAATAAATATACACATCACATATGCCTGACGAGACCGCAGTCTAACCTAGCTACTGCTAAACACCACATTCTTTGCATTAGAAAACACCAATGAATGGTTTTAACTACATCTCCATTCTCTTCAATAGTTCTCACAGTGCATTTGGGCTTATTACATGTTAATGTTTTACCAGCAGTTTTGTCCACTTGTTCAATTTTCTATTCACTATTCAGTGTTCTGCATCATGTTGTTATTTTCTGGCATGCAAACATTTGGTGGGCCATAAAGGAAACCCTCACATCCAAATCCCTCACACACCTTGGCAGCATTTCCCATGTCATTGAGATGTTTGCTATTTTTTTAATTTATTATTAATCATTAATATAAATTTTATAAATATTCAGTATCAAAATTTTATTACTTAAACAATTCTTATTCATAAAAAGTATAATATTTAATTATAAATAATAAATTGTATTCTAAAGCTAATATATTATCTTTTCAACATACTCAGATGATGAGAGCCACCCCCAGATCCGCTGCCCTGCTTGCTGGGTTTTGATGATCACATACTGAAGGTGAAGACACTTGTGCTGGCGGACAGAGTGAATGTGGTTGGAATTGCAGCTAAGGGTGGAGCAGGAAATCCACACTTGCAAAGGCCGTTTGTCATCGTAGTGATATCAAAAGTAACAGCAGCTTGTTTTCTCTCTTTACAGTTTACACTATTTCACTTGCATAAATTTAGCCAAATATCTATTTTAATGCTTCTAAATTCTGCTCTAGCTTCAATTTATCCTGTTTCTGAATCGATGTTTTATTTAGATACAAATAAGGATTCTTGGTGTGGGATGAGATGTTTGACGATTTTTAAGGGTTTTAATTTATATTTTAAGTTTTTTTATAAGGGAGTATGGAATAAGATTCAAAACATTTTCTATTTTAATGTTTCTGAATTCTGTTTTAATTTCAATTTGTTCCGTTTTTATATTAGATGTTTTATTCAAATCTAACTATCACATTAAATTTAAGTAAGAGATTTTTGATGTGGGATGAGGTGCTTGACAGTTTATAAGAATTTCAAGGTATATTTTATGTATGATCCAAAACATAATCTATTTTAATGTTGCTGAATTCTGTTCCAGCTTCAATTCGTCCTATTTTTGGATTGGGGGTTTTATCTAGATCCAAGTAACTATCACATTAAGTTTAGGTATGAGATTTTTGTTGTGGGATGAGGTGCTTGATGATTAATAAGAGTTTCAAGGTACATTTGATGATATTTTCTGAAGATTTATGCAATATGGTCCAAAACATCATCTATATTAATGTTGCCAATCATATCTGTAAATATATATCTATTTCTAGTTGCTTCTGAGCCAGCTTTAGGTCTACAGAGAAGTTATGAAATGTTTAGTAAATCCGCAATTCAACACCATAGATAGCCCTCAACAATAAACCAATGCGGCTTGGAATCAATCAAACCCTTGGGATATGCTTGTAAAGAATCTACCCATATCTACACACTTATGATAAAAACAACAATATGAGATACCCAATTCAGATTTAAATGAAGCTTCTGTCAGCAATTACTAAATATTGAATATAATGTTTTCTAAGCTTTTTGTAACTGCAGAACTATAAATACCTTTAGTACTAATTCTCACGGCTTTGCTGCAATGCGAATTTTTGTAATATTGATTTAAATATTCCTTTGTTTCAGTGAGTTTTTATTGGAATCTGTACCCAGCCAGCTCATTTTCTTTGTGTTTTATTTCTTTCAAAAACAATTCTGTTATCTGATGAATGAAGATAGATTGGTTCTGTGGTTTTATCTATGGCTGTTTTCATATATGATATTATTCTAATACTTTGTGTTAGATCCCTCTGTTTTTTTCCTGTAGAGATGTTTTGAACTTAAATTTTACATTTATTTGGTGGTTTTAAATTCTAGTTCTCTTTATTCTTGAGGTTATTTTTGTGACCATTTTCTGACAGAATACTAAGATAGTAGTGAATCAATACCAGCTATACTGATGTGTTGTAAATGTCATGGCTGTCAGAACTATTTTCACATAGATTGATTAGTAGATATCTCACCATCTTCATATGTTAAATTTATTACATTCTTTGTCACATACCGTGTACAATGTACAACATATTTCTTCGAAGTTTTGTGTGAAAATATTGGCTCTTTTATTTTGAAGATCAAATGTCTCGAGGAAGGGATTGGAGTGATATGACTAAAATTTACTTATTAGTTTTTTTATCATTTTTGTTTTGTTTCTCAAAATTAAGTTGATTATTATCGTCACATATGAAAGTTTTTTATTATACTATTCATTTAAGCTTGATCTGAAATTCTATAGATATAATACAAAATTGAAATTACCTACTTTTCAACATTTATAATAGAGTTTGATTTGAAATGGATATTTTATGTGAATTTATTTTACTTGATATAAAGAGAAAAATTGGATTCAAACAAATAGTAAACTTTCTTTTTACCATTTGTACTTTATTTTAACATGTGCAATATATCATTATTTAATGTTTTGACTTGTACTTTTCTATCAGGTTATGGCAAATCTTCAACTACTTCAAGAGATTATTGACATTTCAAGCACCGATTCCGAAGTAACGATATCAACCCCATTGATCATAGTAAACACTACCACACCACCAAATGAATCGTCTCCATCTGTGAATTGGAATGGAATTCATGAAACTAACATTGAAATTTTTGCAAACAATGTTTTAACGATTTGTCATGAGATCATTGAACAAGTAAGGGAAATGATCCTAGATGCATACTTGGTTCAAGAGTTCAAGATCCAAGTTATGCAGGAAATTATAAATCAATTCCATGTAACATGTGAGAGGTTAGCTGCTTTTTGTAATATCTTACGAGAGTTGAGCTACGATGAATATTATGGAGTGGGGAATGATTCTTCTATCAAACGTGCATTCCATAACATTGTGAATGATATGTAGTTTGTGATTGCTATCATGGCCTTTTATACATACAAATAGTTTTAGCTATGAATTTTGTAATAAATAAGTATGATACCACAACTCTATACCATTTGAGAAGTCAACTATTTTTTGTAATTCTTGACAAGATTAGAGCTACGATGAACATTATGGAGTCATGGAATGCTTGTTGTATCAAACTTACCTTTCATAAGTTAATATAAATATTATATTTGTATTGCTTGTCATGTATTCCTTTCATTGTAATTGTAGAGATACTTTTTAACTATTTAACAAGCTGATTTAGTCACCTTATGTTCAATGATTGGAATACAATTTACAATATAATGTAAAACAAGAGATGTATCTTTCACATCCAAATTATATAAAAAAGCTTTCCAATCTAATATCCTTTGTTCCTCCCTATAAAAAAAAATTATTTGACATGCTTTAAATATCTTTCACCAAGTTGATTGCAACTCTACTAAGGAGTCATTAAATTTCACTTTTAAATTCTATAATGGTCTTAGTGATATTTTGAACAAATATTCTACTTTTTTATTCCGGTATTGTATCTAAATTATTCACTTACTTTTCTTCTCTATTGTTTCTCATAGGATCAACTCTCTTTCAACAATAATTTTGAGCAACAACGCTAAATCATACAAATATCTAAATAACTTAATAATGTAATTCTAAGTTCATTTTTACCATTCATTTTCTTTTATTTAAATAAAAAATGAAATATAATTCATATTGTTAACCACAATACACTAGTCATCCAATGTAGTTTTATAAGAATATTGAAGTACCCCCAAGCTATCTCTTTATTATTGAATACAAATGCAATCAAGCTTATGAATGATGGAAATCTATGCTTGGATCCTCATCTCTAAGTAGCAGTTACCTCAAACTTTAGTTGTGGGCTTGAGAGAAACAATCGATATAGAATATATTTTTTTAATGGATAGAGGTGTTATATCCATAATTTGGTGTGTTGGATCGCAATGCAGAAGAAGTTTTGATCATCAGTGTGTGAACTGTGCATTGCAAAGGTGTCTAAGAGAAATGTTTTTGTTTTGTGTTTCTCTGCAGTTATATTTCAGGTCTTACAGATCTGAAGATGTTCTGATAGTATTGGTATCTTTATTTAGGAAATGTTGTTTGTGGTTTTGAGCTAAGGAAGTATGATTCTTGAGTTACATTGTATGGCAGAGTTATTTGAGTGTATTGGGTGTGTACATTCTTTAGGTGAAAGTTGTTGCAAAGGAGTTTGTTGGATTTTAGGGTTTTTTGTGGAATATTCTAGGGGGATATTTTTTGTTCACGAGTTATGAATGGATCAAAGGAAGCATGTATTGGAAAGTTTGATGGTGTTTACATGGGTATCAGTCGACCTTGGTGTTTACACTACTTATGAAGATATTTATTGTTTATAGAAGTGTGTTGAAGCATGGTGTTGTATATTTGGGTCCTAGCTAAGGTGTGGTGTGGTCCACCCTCACTTCTTTTTGCCATTAAAGATTTTTGGTGTCGACCTAATTTGAATTTGCATGGTTGAGGTGCATAGCTGACCTTGGAGAATGTTTCAAGGTTGAAGACGGTATAAATAAGAGTTGAGTTGTTGATGGAATAAAGTGATAGAAGAGATAGACAAGGATGATGCGAATTGCAAAGTTTTAGGGTGCAAATTTGAGGAGTGTAGTGCGAGCTTTCATGTGTTATGGTGGGTGTCAAATGTGTTTAATTTCCATATCCTTTTCCTTTAACTTTGTTCCCATTTTAACCTTCTCCTAAGTCCTTGCCATTAATTGTTAGGGAAATAAAGAATATTTGGTATGTTTTCAAAAAGAAGAGAATACTTTCGAAATGTTGAAATTGTTGAGGAAATAATAAATTTCGGATGGTTTTGCTATAGAAACTAAATATGGAGAAGGAAACCAATCCTGTAAGCGACAAGTCCTGAGTGGCATAAGATGGGAAACAAGGGATGTGTGTGAAAGAAGTTCATCCATTTTTGTTTTTGTTACTTATTTCAAACTTGTTGTTTTGAACTATTTTGGGTTTGTGGCCTGCAACCAACCCAAAAGATACAGTTGTTCAATTTGTGGCCATCGACCATCACAAACTGTGTTTTCTTTATCGTTTTTACTCGACGGTGATCGATGGACATCTACGCCTGTATATATGTGTGTTTCGAGTTAAACTAATAAGACTATATACACAAAACCCTCATAATTGTCAATGGCTATTATTATTAAATCTGGATGTGTTGATCGTGGCTTGAAGTAATGTAAATGCTTTTGCACGCTCACCCTGTGGACCACAGGAAGGGGCCCCTCTCGGGAAGCTTGGTGAGATTGTTTTATGGTTTGTCAGCTTGGATTTTATATTTCTTAGAAGATTTACTCTGTTGAATGCATACTCTGTGATTAGTTTGATTTATGTTTAAGATTAAGCCGAATGATTAGTTTGATACTAAAGTAATTGCAATGAATTTTTAGTGAATATAATTGTGGTTTGAGGAGTAAGGAGTGTGTTTCAGTTGCAGGAAAACTACCATATCTTTCATTCCAGATTATGTTGTGCTTCATCCTGAAGAACTTCCCATCACGTTCCATTCTCTTTGTATCTCTTCATTGTTGTGTTTCAACTTCCTATCGCGCTCCAACCTCCTGTCACAATTAAATTTCTTGTTGCAATTGAACTTCCTATCGCCTGCACTTATTTAATACATCTTTGGCAACTGATTTCTTTCTTTTACTATCGAGAAGGTTGTTAATATTTGTATGTCATAATATATTGAGTTTGTGTTAGATCAAAAATAGATAGATTGGTTAAATAATTTCATTTATTTTCAAAGTGTGCTTTTGAATTTCAGATTAAAGAATGTGTATTCAATTCTAGTTTTCAATTATAGTTTTGCATCCATCAACCCTTGGTTTATTAATTGCAGCCCTTCGACATATTGCCACAATACGGTTCGAAAGCCTACGTTCCCAGATTGACACTTTAGGATGAACTAAGGAAACCATTTCTAAAAGATTAAATCAAACCTATTTCAAGAGTAATTTAAGACCGCAATTTAATCCAATTATGTTAGATTACTGGATGCAGTGAGCAGAAGGTGTCTACAATTCTTCAATTAGATTGCGAAGGTGTTGGTGACATTGTGGTGGATTCTTTGTTGCATTGAGATTGTTTTCTCTGTGTAACATTTCTTCTTTATCTTTTTTTCTATTTTGGCAGTAAGCCTTTGGTATTGAGCCTTTCTTTTTTTGGGCAATGAGCCCTTCGACAGTGAGCCTTTGTAATCGGTGTTGATATTACTTATATTGTCAACTAATACTCATTGTGGTTTTTCCTTCCTTGGGTTTTTCATGTAAATATGGTGTTCTCTCGTGTATGGTGTTGCTATGTTTCAGTTTCATTTATTTACTTTTCATGACAAATCATTATAACAGATTAACAGTTTATTGAATAAATGTGGATCTGAATGTATGTGAGGGTTTTGAAGGTTTAATGTACAACTAATTCACCCCCCCTCTCAATTATCTTGTGCATTGAACAATTGGTATTAGAGAAAGGTTCCTTAGAGAAAATCTTATTTGCTTGAGGTAGATTTGGGATGGCACACAAGAAAGAGATTCCTATGTTTGATGGAACATACTATGCATTTTGGAAGACAAGGATGAAGGCTTTCTAAGTTATCTAGGATTTGATATCTGGAAGTCAATTCAGAATGGATATACTATGCCTACAAATGGTCTGAGCACTAGTGATGAGTCAAGGCCTATGAGAGCAATAGTAAAGCAAGTTATGCTATCTTAAGTAGTTTTACTAATTCTAAATTAGGGGAAGTTATGGATCTAAAAACTGCTAAAGCAATTTGGGAAAAGTTAGAAAGCATTTATGGAGATGATAAGGTTAAACAAGCTAAGATTTAGAATCTAAAGATTACATTTAAGAACCTATGAATGTCTAAAGATGAATACATTACAAGCTACATGCAGAGGGTAGATGAAGTGGTTAGTTCTATCAGACTTGTCTTGGTGGAAAATTCAAAGAATCAAAAGTGGTAAAGAAAATTCTCAAAACTCTTCCTAAAGCTTATAATATGTTATTGAGGAATTTGAAAATCTAGATTAGTATACTAGAGATCAATTGTATGGCTCCCTAATTGTATTTGAAATGAGAAAATTTGGTGAACATAATAGTACAAAAGTTGAGACTACTTTTAAGGCTAAAAAATTAGAAAAGATTGAAGAATAAGATTAGGAGGATCTTGATGATGTGGAAGCTAACTTTGTGAGAAGGATAAAAAATGGTATTGCTAAGTACAAAGGTAAGTTTCCTTTTAAATTTTTTAGTTGTGGAAGATAGGTCACTATGCTTCAAGATGTCCAAATAGAGTAGTGAATGAAAAAAAACAAGGAAAACAAAGGGAAGATGATTAAGAAAAGTTATTATGTTAAAGAAGATGCAAGTGTTTCTGGTGATGAATCTGATTATGAAGATGATGATGGTGAATGTTTGTTCATGGCTTTAAAATACGAAACCAATTCTATTTGAAGATGTGTGAAGAAAATCCCTCCAAAGACAAAGGATAATACTGAAGGTACCTTGGTATCCGCTTTTCATGCTAGACAGGAGAAGAACTATTGGATCATTGTGTAATGTCGTGAATTTGCACCTCTTGCAAATTCCCCATTTACACCCTTTACCTTAGAAAAATGAAACCTGATGATGCTATTCCACATCCTTCGTCTGCTCTTCATCCATTTGACAACTGTTTGTAGTGTCGGTGGGGGAATTTTTGTCGAGGACGCATGCGTGACATGCAGATGCCTACGAGGCGTGTTACCATCTTGACAGGATTGGAATCTACAAAGATGTTACACTTCTCCATTGGTGATGAAGCATAACACCTCTTCCCATTCAACCAACCTTGAACGATTCTTTTGGCTCCCATCTCATCTTCAAATGGCTATCTCACACATTCAATTCAACTTCTTCATTCATTCAATCTCTCTTGATCTCATTCACTCTTGGCAACTATCTACACACTTCATTCACAACATCTTCACCATTTTTGAAGCTCCAAATTGGCACTTTGTTGGTTTTACTCCTCTCATTGTTGCAGCAACATTAGCATTCACAAGCTTGCGAGCTCACATCTTCCTTCATGTGCCTTGAAAGCATCTTGTTGGGAGGTGATATCCATTCTTTTAGTATTGTTATTTGTCTACGTAGCATATTGTTGTTAGCATTGTTTTGTATTCTTCCTTTTAGTGATTTCTTTATCGCATTTTCTCTATCGTGGTTATTTTGGCTGTTCGTGGAGGTGGGAACACCAAAACGGGGGTTTGACTATGGCAAGCCTTGAAACAACCCCAACATTTTTCCTCATTCTTTCGTGTGTAAGCATTTTTTTCATGTGGAGATTGTGGGAGGTTGGACCAATTTTAAGTTGGATTTCTATCACCCTTGCTTGTTATTTCATTCTTAATCAGTTTATTTATCAAGTATTCTTCTTGTTTTAGTCATTCAGTAGTTTTCAGCTTTCTGTCATCGTGTCAAACTATACTTGTCAAGTTGATAGTAGGTTTCTCTAAGTTCTTAGACTATAATTTATGTCCTTTTCTGTACAGATGTCAATGCTTGACTGGGACACCAATGCGCCATGTTGTCGTTCATCCTCTACACTGGAGCCCTTTGGAAGAAAGTTGTCTAAGTCATAGTCTAGGCTCTAGAAACCCACTCGCCTGACCTCCTAAACTCTCAGGTTGAAAGAAGGAAAGTGACAAATTAGTTTTCCTTCCTTTTCACCCCCTCAAACATCAAACCCATTTTAAACAATCCCTTAACTTGAGGTAGATCAGGGTAGCTAATTTTTGTAGACCCTCTTGTGACTTGGGGTCCTGAGCAGTTGGTCCCCCTGCTCTACATTTTGGTGAACCTGATGTGAACCTTGCAAATCCTATTTCTTTGTGTTGAGGTTCTTTCTCTCATGTCTGTGTAAGCTGTGGACTTGTATATTGTGACACTTTATGAGCTTCACAACTTAGTCTACGACTTTTGGATACATTGTTAGAAGGAGTGCACGATAAGGACACTTAGAGATGGACTTTACAAGGGTCACTACGGTTCTCACCTCCCAAGAGATGGTATTGACAACAAAGACAAGTTTATTCGATGAAACCACTCGTGCCCCTACTCCTCCTATCTCCCCTTCAGCTCCACGTCTGGACAAGAATGAAGTCATCCCTATCCCTGTAGATCATCTCATTGCTCTAGATAGGACGTTATTGGATCTTGTAAATCAATTAGGGAGAGATCAAAGCATGGTTAGGCTCACTAGGGTTGTTAATGAGATCAGATATATGCTAGACAAGGATCAGACATGCATAGAGTTTCTTTGTGGTCTTACCAATTTAATGGAAGCATATGTCCCTTCTTACTACCCTAGGTCAAGTATTACTTGAGGTCATGTGCTCAATGCTTATGAAAGACAAATTGGTGTCTCGTTGCCTATGACATCGATCTGCTTGGTTGCAATGGGCCCTTCCATCAACATCTTCATTCCCGCTTTGCCTCCTACTATAAAAGTGGGCATAATACCTCTAGGATTCAATGTTCTTCCTCTTGAAGGAATCTCTATCCTTGGTAGTGGGATTTATAGTGGAATGGGGGCTGGTGGTCTTGGTATGTCTGGTGGCTCTGACGGTGGCTCTAGTGGTGGTCATTGCGGTGGCTCTGATGGTGGTCATGGTGGTGGCTCCAACAGTGGCTACAGTGGTGGCCCTAGCAATGGCTCTAGTGGCAACTCCATTGGTCCTATGTCTTCATCTGACCCTATTTTGAATTCCCTATTGCAAAACATGGGTCAAATGTAGAACCAGCTGGTGAGTCTGTCCCAAGCCTTTTCCCAACCTATCTTTCAACCTTTTTTTTGACATAGTCTCTTTTTGGTGACTATTTTGAACACTCCCATCCTTCAAGGGATGAAAATTCCTAATTTTTAGAAATATAATGGTAAAGGAGACCCTCAAACACATGTGTCAGCCTTCAACGCGATGTGTACAAACTTCTTTGACCATGATGTCTTGATGGCCAAATTATTTCCTCGATCTCTCAAAGACACCACTAGAATGGTACTGTTCTTTTCCTGACAACTCGATATTCTCATTCGATCAACTTGTTAATCAATTTCTTTGGTAGTTCCAAGATAACATCAAGTTGAAGATGACCTTCTCAGATCTTGTCTGATGTAAGCAGGGAGAGCGTGAGAAGATTATTGATTTCATTGCTCGATGCCAAACACTTTTTTCACAAATCTCTTACCCGCTACCTGACTCAGATGTACAAAAAGTGTTCATTGGAAACCTGTAGCGACCTTGGAAAGAGAAGTTTTCCTTGATGAAGTATGCTTTTGCACATCTATGCACGATGTTGCAAGAGTATCAACAGATGATTTTTTAGTTCAGGGGATCTTCTTTCTGCTCCCGTCTCGAAGGAAGATCTATAGTATCGATTTCAAGAAAAGACAAATCTATTGTGAATGTAGTCACCGCGTCTAATGAAAAAAGCTTCAAGCGCAATAGACAATTCACAAAGTTGTCTGAATCCTATTCTTCTATTTTGCAAAAACTGTTGAAAGATAAGGTTATAACATTGGAAGATCCTCAATCTCTTAGAGAGCCTTATTCCGATTGGTATGATGGGAATGCGTTTTGCCAATACATTGTTTCATGGGCATGATATTGAACGTTATATGTGCCTGCATCTTGAGATATAGGATTGCATCAACGATGGTACCATTTGCCTTGATGGTAAAAAGTAGAATATGAACAAGTCGATGGCTAAGGCGAATAGTGAATTGTAGATTTATACAGATTTTTTTTATCTCACTCTGTGAACTTAATTATTGATCCTTTTGGTGCTTCTCTCAAGGCATCAACATACATAAATATGGTTTCATTTACTCATAGTCCTCCCCCTCAACCTACGACTAGTTCACCAGTTATATCTTTTACATTGTAGGATTTACCCATGAATAACAAAGCTTCTCCTCTATCTATTCATGCTCGCGTCAATGGAAACATTTTGATAGGAGTCCTTGTGGACCCGACGAGTCACATGAACATTATTGCAGAGGAGACTCTTTTGCTAAATTCATTACAAAAAGAGGAATATGAGAAAACGAAGACCATCGTACGTACCCATGATGGCCTCTCTCTTGCTCCTTATGGTTCTATAACTCTTTCCATCCTAATGGGACCTAGGGTCGTGAATACTATCTTTGAAATCATTCCAAAATTTGATTTTAGAGTGAAGAAAGGCATCCCATTGTTAGCTTTCGTGAATGGAGTCACTTCCATTATTCACAAATGTTTGAAATTCTCTCACGAAGGTGCAGTGCATGTCGTGCATGACACTGGATATCAACCATTGGTATCACATGGGGGATATTCCCTGGATCATTTTTGGCCCTCCCCTATTGGTTCACTTCCTCCAAGAATGGATATGCTTTATCAAAATTATGTTAAGTATAATACTAGGGGCAAGGTGTAGTCGAAAATGACTTACTCCATGGTGCAACAATAGGCTACTTCTTCCTCCCAAAAGGGGAAGGGGAAGCCTGCACCTCTTAGGGGTCCTTTTCCTCTTCGTCTGCCATTCCACTTACTTTTTCCTCCCACCTTGGTACGATGCCTTCAACTTCTACCCCTATGCGTCTCTTGGGGAGTCAGATGGTGCCCACTTGGCAATGTATGCATACAAAATGGAAATAATAGAAATATGCATAAAACATAATTTAAATAAAACCAAATGCAATTCAAACCTCAAAAGATTGAATGTAGTATGTTGAATTGTTGAAGATTTGAATGTGGTTGCTCATGATTCTAGCAACAAGACATTGGCATAAAAGATGTTGATATGAAAATGACAATGATAGGTCTCTTTTATAGAAAGCCAAATTTGGATGAAGGGCTAGGATTAAAAGTCAATATGACATGAAAATCAATGGAAAAGATTGAAAGATGTAGTATGAAATAGGGTTAGGTCCAAATTAGGGCAAAGATAGGACTTGGTTAAGGATGAATGGCTGAGATTGAATTATAAAATAATAATTCAATCAACGGTGGAAATTAAATGAGACATGAAAAGATAAGAATGACACAGATAAAGAGAATGGCACATAAAAAGAGGTTGTTGGAGCAAATTAAATAATTATTTAAGAGGGAAAGTAAATAATTAAATAAAAATGATTATTTAATTATACAAGAAGGGGAAAAGGTTGACTTTTAATTAAAATAACAATTTAATTAAAAGTGGAGGAAAATGACAAAATATTAAATAATAATTATTTAATAGTGGAGGGAAAGGTGGAAAATAGTTAAATAAATAAAATTTATTTAATTATAGAAGAAAAAGCTAATGAATAATTTAATAATTTAAATAATTATTTAATTATAGTAGAAAAATGGAAAATAATTAAATAAAATTAGATTTTATTTAATTATAGAGGAAAAGAGAATTAATTAGTGACACAAATTTATTTAATTAATCAAGGGAGGAATAAGGAGAAAATGAATTAATTAAATAATTAAGAATTATTTAATTAATAGAGGAATATGACCTTAGAAGATAATTAAATAATTAAAATTATTTAATGATGCAAGAAGGAGGAATTAATACGAAAAATGGCGTTCATAGGCTTAGACATTTTTTCAGTGTCTACATTTTGCCCCTCTTTGAGATGATGTTGCGACTAAGAGAAGTAACATCATTTCAAATAATACAACATAGTAGGTAGGAAATGGATTAGGAGTAGAAGCATGATGCCCTAGTCACTAGCGACGATGAGGAAGGATGAGGAGGAGGTAGTGGTATGCCCCCTCGAGAGAACATGTGTGTTCAAAGAACACAAGTGTGCTCTCAAAATGGTGAGAGGACTTAAAGGATGAAGGATAAAAGGAAAGAGGAAAATAGATAAGGATGATGAAAGTATGGATGGAGAGAGAGGATGGATGATCACGCTACAATGATATGAGAAACCTAGATTTGATATTGTACTTGACATTATGCACCAAGGTATAAGGAACCAGGATGACAATGTGTTCAGTATATGATCAAAATGATCAAGTCCAAACATATGCCTTATAACACCATGATATGGAAGACCATGATAAATTAAAAAAATGATAAAACACACAAGCAACAATCAAGCATGCACAATAAACCAAAAGTAACCAAGGACTATGCTCCAAATCAAGCTGAAAACCAATTGATGGATTGATTGATGATGATGAAGACATTGTTTGACATAGGAATGACACATCCCAAAACAACGTGGGGATTGGGAAAGACATCCCTATGATGATAATGGATTGAAGTGGATCAATAGATTATCAATTGATTTGGATTGAAATCATGGATTGCATATGGATGATGCACTAGATTACATGGATTATGATTGATTGCATTTGGATGGACTGGATTGGGATGGTTGGGTTGGAAGGATAGAGGATAAATGGATAGGATAAGATAATATTGGACAGAGGATTGAATGAGATCCAATGACAAGGGAGGACTAAGACATGGTAAAGGATGGAAGGATGAAGGAATTCCATGGATAAGAGACTAGACTTTGGATAATAGGATGATGATGGGAGATAGGATGATGGTGGATGGTAGATAGGAAGATGGAGATCCAAGGACTAGTTTCAAAGGACTAAGATGGTCCACACTAGAGGTAGTGCAATCATGGATGGAAGATGATAAGTGTTGTATGATATGGAAGGATAATGCATAAATGGTAGAGGAAGTAAGGATTGCATTGTCCAAAGCATGCATGCATATTTTTCCCCTAGCCTTATCAAGAGAAAGGGTGAAAAGAGAGGGTGACTTGGATAGGATGGAAGGATGCAAATATGGTAAGGGATGTATGATGGAGGATATGGATAGGATGATCAAGATCAAGTGGATAGGATATGAATGCATTGATATTTGACCCCTAGGCTCTTCATCGAGATCAACTATGGGAAGGGAAGATGGATTTGTATAGGATGAGGGATATGGATCAAGGAAAACTTTAGTGGTGAATCTTCACCAATTGGAAAATTTTAGGAATCGGCCAAGTCGAAATTGGCAAATTTCTCACACCCAATAGGGTGTCCAATCACCCGTATTTTATGAACTATAGGTCCAATGCATGTCCTTTCGCCAATGAAAATTTTTATGAGGCATATTTAAGCAAAAAAATTGCCATTGTCAAACTATGTGTTTCAATTGGATCGACTAATATTTTCACCTGGAATCCTAAAAGCATTTAATAAAACACCTACATATTCACCAATACTATCAAAACAAAATTGTATTAGGACCATTTCGCCAATTAAAATTTATAAATAGTTGCTTATGAGGACCTATTTTTCCAATAACATTAAAATAAAATAAAATTTGAGGAAACATTTCACCTTGAAAATTACAACGTATCGTTGTATAAGCACGCAGGATTTGCCCAATTTTAATATACCATTTAAAAATCCTGCAGAATTTTCCAAATATGGAATCATGGATTGATATAAATACAATCAAAAGTGTCATTTATTCTTACACATTTTTTTCGGTTCTCAGGTTCTACTTCTTGATTCGGAAGTCAGCGAAAGCCGAAAATGTAGACTTAAAGGTGAGTGATCATTTCTTTATAGTGTTATTAGTTATAATAATAAGTTTTCTTTATCTCTTTTCTATTATTGCTTCAGTCTTAAAGATGATATTGAGTAGGAAACCTTAGAACCAAATTTTGAAGTTTTGAAGTTTTCAAAACCTTCAACCCACCGACTAGAAAGATGACCAAGAAAGACTTGCAACTCAACAAAGTGAACCATCATCCAAGTCAGGGAATCAGGAAGTTATGAAAATTTAGAACTCCATGACAAGGTTATAAAACTTTGAGGACTAGCAACTAAGGTTAGGAAAAACCAAAAATTTTATATTGTATTCCATGGTATTGAATTTGATATGTGATTCTGCATGTCATTTTTAAAGAACAACATTTATCACACTACTTATAAATTCCTATTGCATTGCCATTCACACAATATCTGATAAATAAATGAAAGGAATATTATTAATCCATTCCTTGAATAGAAGCTAACAGTTCACCATCCATAACTTATAAGTTATAAGCTAAAAAAAGCTAACAGTTCAACATAAATAACTTATAAAGGCATCCACCCAAATTAAACAATAAAAGCTTAAACTACCAAATCAATTAAATTCCATACCGATTCTCTCCTTATTTTACAAGGTGGCAACTACTTTTTATGATATGCAATGAATAGAAATTCAGGCTGCTTTTAACCAGAAAGCAAAGAAAGGTGTAACTTTTAACTAGAAAGCTTTGAAAGGCATGCCAATATCAAACTATAAACTAAAGCATAAAGACTTGAATCACTTTAGAACTAATAAATTTCTTTAACTTAACTCAATCATTTCCATAAGGATTCATTCAAAGATAAACATCTAATAGCAATGCAATCTATTAAACATCTAGAACACCAACATAGATAACCATTGGCAAGATATTCAGAATAAATAGAATAAATTCATACACCACAACACAAAGATTATGTCTACATGAACTTCACCATATGAGTTTCTATATTGAAAGATAACTGTAAAACAAACTTGAAATCATAAAATAGTTTTTTCTCTAATGAGGAAAAGCCACATAGTACACACCATAACTCAAAGATTACACATGCATGACTTCACCATTGTCTTTCTATATTGAAATAACAAAAAAAAATAAAAAATAGTAGAGTTTTTTTTGTCTTGATAATCGTTTCTTGAAGACAAGTAGACAACTATTTTAGAAATTAAAATAAAAAGTCTTTGAAGTATCAAGAGAGCCAAATTAAATAAAATAACATAAAAAATAAAAACCAAACAACAGTCCCTCTCCCAGCACCAACTCCTTCACTTTCAATTATTTTTTCCTCCTTCTCCTTCAATAACGCCTCCTTTGCCTTTACTCTTTTCCTATATTCTTGATACTTGGTGAAAATTATAGTGATGTTTTTGCTCCCTAGCATTGTAGTAATCTGTAACCTGGTTCTCCATTTTCCCAAAGCATTTTCAGACTCAACCAACATCTGAGATCTTCTCTCTTCTCCAAATTTATAAGTCTTTAGGTGGATCTGCATTCCATAGAGTTTCGAGAAGGACTCCCATGTCACTGTAGCAGGATCAACTATTTCTTTATTGAATATCTCTCTAAACTCCAGAGAGATCTCTCTTATATCTAGAATCCTTTCATCAAACTCATTAGTAATTTCCACTCCCAAAATATTACAATATTCTTTAATTTCCACCAACATTTCATAATATAGCTCAAGTCTGTTATTAATTTCCTTCACTAGATTATCATACATATTCAATTTCCATTCCAATGAATCAGACCAGGAAGGGTCTAGCTCCTTAGGATTATTCACAATTTTCTCACCAATTAATATCTTCGGATCCATAGAGTTCAATTCTTTCATTTCCTGAGATAGCACATAGAGACTAGTTTGATCTTTTCTAACCTGCTGAAGTTTTGTTAGTAACTTCTCCCCCTTCTTAACAATTCGAGTGTAAAAGAGCATAGATTTATTCAAAAAGAAGATAGCCTCTTGAGATATTTTATCGATCCCCTCACAAGCAGCTCTAGAATAGTTCAAATTCTTTTTAATTTTCTCTATGGTGAGCACATCAATGCCCTCTACCTGATAACTTGAGGATTCATCAGATGTAGGAGGAGTGGCCATGGGAGAAATAAATTTACTCAATGCGAGGACTTGAGATTGCAGTTTTATATTTTCTTTCCTTTGTTCTTTCACTCTTTTAATCAAGAGATTGATTGAATAACCAACATGGTACACATCACCTTCCAGTGTTGGAGGCCCCATATCAACATGTGTGACTTTGTAATCCGCCTTCATTATTTCATCTTCATTTAAATCCTTCACAGGGTCAACAATTTCTAACATTTGATTTCCAAAAGTAGCATCAATCACCATCCTTGATATCTTCCTAGCTTTCTTAGGTTTTGAAGAGCTTGAAGTAACTTTAAAATTGTATCCACTCCAACTATCATTGTAGGAATATGCTTTCTTTTCTCCTCCATTGCTTTTTTCAGCCATCTCGGGGAGGCTACTACTAGACAAGAATCTTCATTTCCACTAATAGTTTCTTTAGGAGCTCCAGGAGTGAAAGGTGGATTATTAGGCAAAGAAGGGGGGAATTCATTCAGAGGAGGAAAGATATTATCTTCAGTGATCTAATTAAAGATAGCTTCAGAATATGTAGCCACAAGTTTTTCTTTATTGGTCTTCTTCTTAGGGGTAGGAGAAAGCACATTGTCTTGTTCAAAGATGCTCTTCAACTTGAGTGTTTCTTTTGGCCTATCACCATCACCTCCTAATTGAGAATTTTCACTAGAGGACCTAACAGAGGGTTTCCCTAATGATACACTTTCACTAGATGCTTGCGTAGACCCCTATTCACTCTTCTGTGATGACTTAGGCTCCTGAACAAGACCTACAACTTGTTGCCATTTCCCATCCAACCTGTCCTGGGTTCTTTTAAGCATTGGGGAAACACACACCCTCATATCTAAAATTTCACTTTGGCTCCAATCAACCCTAGGGTGGGATTTATCAAGTAATTTTTCATATGCAGGATCTATGATAGTTGAATCCTTAGCTACATTTTCAGGAATCTAAAATGGAAAACCGAAAGCCTGTATCTGGTTTAGTGTTAGCCTCATATAATCTCTTCTCAAAAATTTGTTCTCATCAACACAATCTTCCCATAAATCTTTGATAGATGGCTGATGTCGATATAAGCTCCCTCCATAGAGATTATGCTTCACAAAACGCTTACTGTCAAAATTAGCTCTCATAGATAGATTTTGGAGGTTATATTCCTTGAGAATTCATTTAGCTCCCCTAGCCATCTGGTTTGTTTTGCACACAAAAGAAGGGGTATCCAATGGTAAGACATACCCTTGTTTCCCCATGTTCGTATACTTAATATTAACCATGGCCATTTATCGACAAACTTCTAGAAATATCAGTAAATCTTCAGGATACTGAGGTAATTTAAATGGGGCTTTCTCAAAATTCCCTATTCTCAAATAGGAAAACTTATTAAATTGGATATAAAAACTCCCAAATTTTGATACAAGAGAAATCGATTTAGGGGAAAGGTGCATTTCTAGATTTTCATCTAGCTTCCTCACGACCTCCATTAAAAATGCATCATTAACATAACAAAAATCACCCATTCCAAATTGTTTAGTGAATTGAGGAAAGCATTTATACACAGGCATATTAGAAGCTAGGGTTCCTTGCGGCTCCAACATAGGCCAAAAGGGCCTTTGACTACCTACAATGTACGTCAGGCAAGAACACATACAGAAAGTAGTAGCCTTATAAAAAATAATTAATTGCTTATTCAAATGGAGGCAAATAACTTCAACCCAGTCAATGAAAATGTTCTCATTACAGACTATCAAGATAAACCGGAAAATCAAATCCTCAAATAACTCAACTTGTGGATTCCCAACAACGTGCTGCAATAAAGTAATAGCATTTGCAATTTCTCCCTTAAAATGCAATCTTTTGAGTTTACTTGGCAGTTGCGACTTACCTTTCCTTTTAGAATTCAACTAGGTTTTGGCCATGGAATTCTTACACAAGTCCTTATTCACTTTGAAAAATTCACCTACCACTATGATAGACATGTCTTCTACAGGTTTCCTTTTTGGAATCCCCAACGCACATGAAATAACTTCAAGAGAAATTTCTACAATTACAGTTCCGTTTGGAGCTTTAATTTCCCATGTCTACGGAATGTACCTTCTCGCACATGCACTTATCAAGTCCACACTAAACACAGCTTCTGGAAGCCCTCCAGCCTAAGCTAGCCTACTCTCTAAGAGTTTTATATCCAGCTCAGACTTGTCGTCCCTCTCCAGGCGCGCCCAAAATTTGTCTAACTTAAAAGGTCTGAGCGTCGTATCCCTTATGTTGACCCAACGTTCACTCTACATGAGCACAAATTCATGAAGAACAAATGTTTGCACATGAGATTCTGAGAAGTACTGGCCTTGGAAAAGAATGATAATGCAGGCTAAATGTCTGAGTACAACTTCACCACCCATTTATGCCATTATTTTTGATAAGATGTGCTTTAAATGTGACATTCAATTTCATACCTCGAAAAGATAGCCTTTAAACCTGCATGCTTTTGGAAATTCCTGAAAAATAAAACTCAAGTTTATTCTATACATAACATTCAATGAGATGTCAGACGATGATGCTTTTGAAAGGCAAGATAATTCCAACATGTCTTGTGGTTGCTAAAAATTGGAACCTCAAAACCAAAGGTTGAAGTTTCAATGTTTTCGAAACTTCTGACCCATCGACTAAATCCACACACCGTATCTCAAAGGTTATGTATGCATGAACCTAAGTTACTCAACAAAGTGAACCAAGATGGGGAATCGAGTAGTTATGAAAATTTAGAACTCCGCAACAATGTGACATGTCACATGGTTATAAAACTCAGAGGCCTAACAACTAAGCTTGATTTTCTCCCTTATTTTGAGTCCACAACCATACATTAAATGTTATTGTTTATCAAACAGTTGAGTAATTTATGATATAAATAATAAACATGTGTTTTAAAGTTTTTAAATTTTTAACCATTAATGCACTTGGATTATCAAGGCCTTTATAAAATGAATTACAATGTCACATTAATAGCACAACCTTTAATAACACTAAGCACAATAACACTTAACGTTGCAATTGTAAAGGACTTAATAATAAAAGGAATTACAATGTCACATTAATAGCACAACCATTAATAACACAGTAACACTTAACGTTGCAATTATTATACTTTTGCTAGGGAAAACACTGCTAGGGGCAACACCCTGTATTGATTATCAAAAAAGGATTACATGAGTTTCTATTTTTCAAAAAACCACCTTGAAGGCCTTTTCTATCAAGTGACCTTCCCTGATTAGCTAGCCCACCCATATTTTCATGCATTACAAAATTCATTACAAAATTGGCCTGAATTTTAGTACAGGCACTCCAAGACTCGGGACTGACTGAATTACCCTATTACTGTTACTATTTCTATTCAACAAAAAAAAATTGAAATCATACCCAACCAGACTTTATCATTCATTATCATCCTCTTCATCATCATCATCCCCTGACTCTGTGTTTCAGGTACGCCTTGCAATTTCCAATCACTGGGCAATCTGCTCCACATTTCTTGTGTGTTAGGCTTTTGGCCTTTTCCTCCAAGTCCTTGGGATCATTCACAAGCCATTCTTCCCCATCTCCAAGGTCCCAATCATCATCATCACCCACTACAATTTCCTTTGCCAAACCTTCATCCTCTGCGTATCTCATTGGCCACCCATGCGGGAGATTGGTCATCAGCTTTGCTGCCCTGAGGAGAAAGAAAATGCTATGGTCCCTTTCAGCCCACAATTTTTCAAATTCTTCTAGGTTGATGGTTTGGACCAAAGGAAACTTCATTACCTCTCTCCCTCTCATCCGCATCATGTAGTAGTTCTATGGCATGGGGATTTTCCTATTCTCATCCACATTATCTAGCATCGTGTCAATGTCGCCCAACCATGCGTGCACAAAGACCATTTGGGTCAATTTTTTGCTTATCTCTTTTGAGACTCCCATATGCAAAAGGACTAGTAAGAACATTGCTGGAATCTTTGTATTTGCTCTGGCTCTGTGATAAGCCTTTTGAAATTCCATCCCAACCACCTACTTGGTTTCCCAGAGAATGAGTGGATGGATCAAATTCATTAGCCCCTATAGTTGCTTATTGGTTATTTCCCCTCTGAAGGCCTGTTGTTGCTTCTCCATGTCTAACGCAAGCGGTGTTTCCATTTTACTCTTTTCCCACAACTCACCTTTCTAGAATTTTCTACCACTACTTCGAATTTTGCAAATGGAATGTGATAAATGGCTACTTACTCCACCTTTGCATGCAATTAATACTTAATTTCTCAAAGGAAAAAAAAAATGATTTGAATAACTCTTTGTTGTAAATTTATAACCATTTATTTTATTACAATTGAATTACAATGCCACATTATTACTATCACTATTACCTACCCTATTTAATAAATTATGGGCCACTAGTGCCGCTACCAGCCTGATTCACACAAACCAAAAAACCAACTTAGTCAATTTGTGTATCTTAAGCCTTACATGTACAATTAAAAATTAAAATGTTTAATTTGATTATTGTCTGGATACATGCAAATTGTACCTCAATCTGACAAGCTATCAAAATCACTAGACTCCAGTCAACACTACCAGTGCCACTCAAACAATATGAAATCATTACAAATCTTGTTTCATTAAAGCTACAAGTTGTCCAATCAATCGCTTCGGGTGTTCAAAACTAAAAGATTGAGAATTTTAATTAAATGAAATGTAATACATTGAGGCATTGAAAAGAGAGAAATGAGCCTTGATCTCTCCACGTGTCCGCATCTAATAGTTCTAGTGTTATTCCAGAGGTTTCAATTCGCAAGTTTACTGATTCAGAGATTTGCTTCCAGAATGCAACTACAACCATCCATCAAAAATTCATCAAATGGTTGTGGTTATATTGATTTTCCTTTACATCCTTTGTGTAAAATGTTCTTAAGTTTTTAATCCTTGGTCCTACGTTCTTTGTAGGCGGTCCCTCTTTTAAAACAATCTTTTTGTACGTTCATATTTTTGCCACTTAAGTACTTCTATCACTCATTGCCAAAATCCAACCCATCGGGTTCATTACGACGATGATGAGCCTTGATCGCCCCATGTGTTCGCATCTAACGGTTCTAGTGTAATCCCGAAGGTTTCAATTTGCAAATATATTGCTTGAGAGATATACTTCCAAATTGCAAGTATAGCTATCCATCGAAAATTCATCGAACGATAGTGGTCCATAATGTCGCGTGGTTGCAGAAACTTGGAACCTTAGAACCAAAGTCTAAAGTTTTGAAGTTGTCAAAACTTCTGACCCACCGACTACATAGATGACCAAGAATGACTTGCAACTAAGGTTAGGAAAAGCACCAAAACCTCAAGTCTCAACTTTGGTGAATTAAGATAGGAAAGGTGGCAAGGACAAGGCATTTATGAAGTGAAGATTGTAGAAAAATTTTAGCAAGTGGACATGATTGGAGGATCGATGGGTAATTAAGATCGGTACATGTGGAGTTTGGAAAAATATTACCTCTCGGTCAGGCCTGGAATTTGATGGCCACCCCTATCTGTCATATGAAAATTTTGTGACAGTTTTATTCATTTAAATGCCTGTCACTTTACGTTTTATGAAAAAATTTAATTGTCAAAAAACATTTAATTTATATTTTTTATATAAAATCTTTTATATTAAAATATTATTGATTTTATTAATCATACATATTAAATAAATGCTATAAAATAAATGTTGTTGAATTTTTTTTATAGTTTAATCCTTAAATTCGTCTATCTAAAAACATAAATTATTTGTAAAAGGAAAATAAAATTTCAACATGCTCACCAATAAAACCAAATGTTGTATTATCTTGAAAAAAATAAAAGCTGAGAATCACTGTAAACAAAATGCTATAAAATAAATGTTGTTGAATAAATCATATATATTAATATAAAGTGAAATTAGAAAGAATTATTCCAATTCTAAACTAATTTATATTTTTATCATAAACATTATTATATACTTTAGATTTATCTTCATCCATCAACTACCAAAAATTATTCTAATTTTAAACTAATGCTATAAAATATACTTTAGATTTATGTTCATCCATCAACTACTAAAAAAGTTGATTAACTAGCAAAGTTTCCAATTCCAACATATCAAATTATCCGTAATCATACCTACCTGAAATCTACCTTTCCAACCACTATTCGTGCCCCAAGGTGTTTTACAATTACAATGCAAATCCAGGCATAACCCCCAAAAAACAAAATCACAGACAAGATTTAGTATAGTAATCTATTTTTTTTTAAAAACTTGTACTACTCAGACGCCTTCGATGAGTTACCCGTCTCCAACGACTCTATCTCCATTAATGGCTTCATCTTCTTCCTCGAACGCAAGCCCTTCTTTTCATGCATCTCTGCTCTGGTGATGTCTTTGAGATTCTCTATGACCTCTTCGAGCTCCATTAACTTGACACAGATTTTGAGTGCTTGCCACCCACGATCCACACCTTCTCGCCATAGATCTTTGGTGCATCCTTCTAGCCACCTGATAAAGAGATGATTTAAATCCACGAGCTTGAGCCTCCACCATCCATGTGTTCAACCTTAAAAAGCCCCACTCCTGGTATCGCCCATTCCAGAATGCCTTCCATATCCTCTAAAAAATCTTTGTGAACCAGAGTTTTCATGATTTTCCTCACTACATCCACTAGCTCTCCTAAGTCCAAACCCCAAGCCATGACCAATGAATAAATATCCATATTGGTTCTCTATTTGTGCTTTAATTTTTCAAAGTCATTACCCAAAATAAATTGAACTACTTGCACCACTTGCACATCCTTGAAGACAAATAAACCCTGCAACCACTTCACAGATGCTTTTCCAACGAAAGGGTCCAACTTCCTCCGTGATGTCAAGGTGAAACTGGCCTCCATTGTTTCTCTGGGTCACTGGCTTCCAGACAACCACCCACCGCCAACCAACTACATGAGATGTGTGTCTTTAATACATCTCAATTTCCTAGCCATCTCCATTAATTTCGATTCTAAAATGTACGTCCAATGTTGGCAAAAAACCTTCATAAATGCTTCACTTTTTATGGAAACTTCCGCACTCCTTCGCTTACTAAACAATGTTTAATTCACCAATGTTTTTTTCTTAATCATTTGAAAATAGGTTTAATTCACCAATGAATTGTATTTTTTAGTTTGAAAAAAGTTTTAATTGCCAACAAAATTATTTTTTCTAGTTTGAAAACATGTTTAATTCACCAATCGAAATATTTATTGGTTTAAAAATAGATTTTAATCACCAATGGAAAAAATTTAGTGGTTTTAAAAAAATTGCATTTCGCGAGGATTTTTCATAGACTTTTAGCGATTAGAAAATATTTGCCAATGGACTTTTTTTTTCACGAAAAACAAAAAAATTCACCCCTAAAATTAATATTTTTATCGAGAAGTATACAAGATTCACCAGGATTTTACACCTTCACCGAGGGGGGTTTCTTAAAGTTTTCCCTGATATGGATAGGATATAATGCATGATGTCTATGAAGATCCTTAGCCTTGTCAAGATCAAAGGAGGGAAAGGGGAGGATGAATGTAAGTAGGATAATGGATAGAAAATGAGGGATAAGGGGGTGTGTGGTAGTAGGATAGCATGGATGAAACTTTCCCCCAAGTGTAGAGTGCAAGAGGATAATGAATTACACATGACGACTGTTTGCTAGATTTTCATCATGGTACCTATCCAAGGCGCCACAAGAAGTGGTTTTCACTATTGGACGAATGATTTCTCTTTACTTTTTTTTTTTCATTAATTTTCATTTTCTCTCTTTTTTTAAAAATTTTTCTGATTTTTTTTTAGAATAGGACAAATGGAGAAGGATAAGGATATGGCTAAGTGGATTTGGAAGATCGTGGATGCATGAAAGGGAGATGAAGGGAGGACTCAAGAATCTAGTTATATGGATGGTATCCCTTGAAGATGTGTTCCATTAGACCATGGACAATTGGAGGTATGCTCATAGATGTTGGTAAAATAATGGTAAGGGGGATGAAATGGATGGGAAGATGGTGAGAAATATGGATTTATGCAAAGGGTTGGATAAGAGGGATGGAAGGATGAAAGATGGATGTTGGATAATGGAAGACTTGTAGATGAGTGGATGGAAATTTTGGAAAGATCATCATTGGCACACACCTTGAAGTGTGGTGGGGTTGTGGAAGAGAAGTGGCTTTTGAATTTGGAGATTTAGATGGAGGAGTGGATGTGGATTTTGGGATATAAGGACCCAAAATGGATGGACGTGATGAAGGATTATTAGATGGGGTAGAGGATGTAGAATTGGATGAAGCTTTTGGATAAGCAAGTTTGGATGCCATTTTGATTTTTCTTTGGGATGCATTGATTCTATGAGTATTTTTGGGATCCACATAGCTTTTGATTTTGATTTTTTATTCATAAGCCTTTGTGGCCTTTGGGATTTTTATTTTTATTTTGTTATTTTTGCATATCTTTTTGATGGGACATGTTGATCCTTTGATTTTTGTGGATTTTTGGCTTTATGCATTTGAGATTTGGCATCCAAATTGCTGCTAAGAGCAATGGGATTGGTGGATGGATATGAATGATGTGGATTTATTATGGATGGGTTGGTGTAGGTATGTTGGAAAAGGTTCAAGGGTGTGTGCCTTTGTTGATCTTGATTAGGGATGTGAGGTGATGGATAGAGAGGATAATGGAATTTTGGAATATGAATGTTAGGTGGTGGAATGTAAGGACCCAAGATGGATGGAGAGGATGAAGGACTTTGTTTTGGGACATAGGGACCCAAAATGGATGGAAGGGATGAAGGACTGGGGTTTGGAATATAAGAGCCCAAGATAGATTTTGAGCATGGGGAATGTGGAAAATTTGGATTTAAGTGGAGGGATTTTGGATTTAGGATGGGGGGAAGGAGTGCCAATGCTTAGAGACTTGTAGCCAAGGCCATGATAATTAGGATTTTCTTGGATATGGATGGGTTATAATATGCCTTGCTCATGTAGGCCTAACCCTTTTCCTTGATAATGCATTTTTTGACAAATATTTTTTCCAATGGGATACTTGTTTTGAAAACAAGATGCGAGTCCTTTTTGAAGAGGGTATGGTATGGAAGGAATGATAGGATCTTGGAGTAGACCAACTTGGATGAAAGTGGAGGAGCCCAATTGATAAGTATGACATTAATGGGTATCTTGGAGATGGGTGATGAGATCTTATGGAGGATTAGGATCATGACATGAAGATGAAGGGGTTCTTTGATCTTGACTTAAGGTAGGATAATTGGATGGGGTGGATGGTATAGTTTTATCTTGGTTATGAGATGGAAGGGGATCCTGACATGGAGATGAAGGGATGATTTCATCTTGACTTAGAGGAAGGGGATCATTGCATGTAATAGAAGTTAAAGTTATACTTTGATTTGATTTAGAGAGGGATCTTGTGATGGAAGGGGATCATGTGATGGAGTGGATGAGACATATTGATCTTGATTGGGATGGGGTATCATTAGATGAGATAATGGATGGAAATATTTGTTGTTGTGATGGACTAGGGTCATGCCATGGAGGTGGTATGATGGGATCATGATATGAGGTGGATATGCAAGGATCATCAAATGGGTTGGATATGGTAAGATTATGAGATGGTATAGGAGCATGCAATAGAGTTTATGGACTAGGATTATGGCATGGAGTTGAGAGACTTGGATCATGAGGTGGTATGGAAGGAATGAATTTATCTTGATACGAAAGGGGATCAGTTTGGATTTCTTGATCAATGGTAGGATCTAGATCAAAGATAGTTATCTTGGATGCCATGGTTATCTATAAGGATTTCTTGGATGGAGTTAAGGATAAGTTCATGGGATGGAATAGGATCACAAGAAATACTTTGATCTTGACATAAAGGGGGATCTATGATGTCATGATTTGGATCAACGGGGTCAAATAACATGGTTGACTTTGTGTAGGTGCTATAGAGGTGGAAAAACATGAAATGGATGAGGTGGATGAGATAGATGAGGTGCACAAACATGGGATGGATGAGGTGGAAGTGGGTGGAAATAGAAGGCTAGGACTAGCATCTTGTGAAATAGGATTTTGCATGGGTTCTTGTATTCCTTTGAGGGTGACCTTTGGTGTTCCTTTGAGGATAACTTTTGGTGGTCCTTTGATAGTGATTTTTGGTGGTCCTTTGATGGTGATTTTTGGCTTGATGATGGGTTGAATAGGATGTGAAGTGCATAAGATATGGTTATGGATGGGTGTTGGTTGAACATGGAGGACATATTGGTTTCCATTGTCAATAGAGGAAAAGGATGACATGGAAGGTGACATGACTTGGGTATAATTTTCAATGGTGGCTTGGATGGTGCTTATGATGATAATGGATTAGGAAATAATTTTTTTGATGTGGATTATGGAGGGTGGTTATGATAATTATTAGGACCTCTATTAGAAAAATTAATGAATCTTAGGGTCTTAAGTTATGGATTAAGAATGGATTTGGATGATTGAGATACTTGGGATAATTTGAATTAGATGATTTGGGTATGATTAGGATAAGATGGATGATTAGAAAGATTATGGAGATTAGGATGAAGTGGGAGATGATTAGGATGAAATGATTAGCATGAAGGGGGGTGATTAGGATGAAAATGGATAATTAGAATGCTTAGGAGGATAATTAGGATTAGGAATGATGATAATGATGGAAGATGATGATTAGGATGGAATGATTGAAAGGAGACAACTATGATGATTAGGGATGTAATTATTGAGATGAAAATAAATGATTAAGATAAGATGAAGCATGAATATGATTAGAAGGGATAATTAGGATGATTGTGAAAGGTTAGAATGATTATGGAGGTGATTAAAATGATTAAGAGGAATTAAGGTGAGAAGGGATGATTATGATAGAATGAGATGATTAGGAGAAGAAGAATGATTAGGATGGAAAGGATTGGTTAGGGTGAGGTGATTGGGATGAGATGATGGATGGTTATGATGACTAGGATGGGATGATTGATTTGACTTGGGTGACTAGGATAGGATGATTAGGATGGGGAATGGGGACTAGGATGATGAGGAATGGTTATGATGACTTGGATGGGATGATTAGGGTGACTTGGATGAATAGGATAGGATGATTAGGATAGAAAATGAGGATGAGAAGTTTGGCTTGGAGATGATGTGGATATTTTGACTTGGAGGACACCTAGATTTGTTTTTTTTGAAATGTTTCTAATGTTTTTGGGTTTATTATTATTATTATTATTATTATTATTTTTTGGTTTTTTTTGGTTTTTTTCTTACCTGATTAAGATTTAAATCTTGAATAAAAATTCACACATGCAAGAAAAGAATTTAATGCAAGATGTAATGCAAATGATTATGATAAGAATACACTTTCAAGAACAAGAACAATCCTAACAATTATTCAAGTGGGAAGATTGGCCAATGGTATTAAACTAGGATGCACAAGGATTTAGGGATGTCCTCTATATACATTGTGGGTATGTGAGGCCTAATTCCATGAATTTGAAAGGAGAACAATGCAAAACAACTGGGAGGAGAGGGTAACTCACACTCCACCTTCACTTCCCAAAGGTATAAAGTTATTTGGGGCTTAGAAAATATTGACAAGATTTTACTTCCAAGAGGTGTGTCTTTATATTCACCCCTTGCTATTTATACTCCGTTAGAACGCTAGAGTTGAGGTCGGCCCTAGAGTGCTCACTTTTGTATGCAACCCCCCTAAGAAGGTTACACAAAAGTGATGCAAATAATGTTTTTGATCTACAAGATTATATGATAATGCGAGGAGAGAGCATACATATGTATTTGATCACATAAGCAATGTTCATTAACCTTAGAAATTTAAATGTGTGGTGTGAAGATGAGAGTGTTGAAGAGTGCTTTTGATTCCCAAGATCATATGAAATGTGAGGGAAGAGAATACACACCTCCAAGCACAAAAAATATCATCAAGCAATGCAAAAACTTTTTTTTTTAAGCCCAAATTGAAAGTATGATTTTGAGAACACACTTGTTCTATCTAAGCCCAAATTGAAAGTGTGATGTTAAGAAGACATTTTTTTTGTTTTTAGATCCAAATTGAAACATGATGGTGTAAACAAGACTAGGATAAAGATATGAATTGAAAAGTGTGCACCTAGATTTTCTTTAGCTCCAAATTTATGTCCACTTGAGCTAATTTTCCCTTTGAAGAGTTTATTTTTTTGCACATTAACAAAACCAACAACAAAGAAAAACCCTAACAAGATAATTGATCACTAATATTAAAGGGTTAGCTTAAAACCAAAAATAAATCAGATTTGATAATTTGAAAATAAAAAATCTTGCAAAAAATCAGAAAATGATTTATGATGCAACAAAATTGATGAATATGAAAAAAATATGCTCATCACTAGGTTGTAATTCTATATTTTTTAATTCTTACCTAGTCAAGATAAATTTTATTTTTGGAAATGTTTTTGGCATCAAAAATAAAAACACAGAGAATAGACCCTTACTAAAATTTCAAGAGCTTTCCAAAAAATGTAAAGAAATCTATTTTTTTTTGTCGATTTGCACCCAAAAATGCAGATTTATGAAAAAAAACCTAATTAACACTAGTAGAATTTGGCAAATAAAGGAGTACATGACTAAAAAATTTAGTCATGAAAACTAAAAATGAGTAAATTCTATTCATTTTTTGTAACACGGCTATAAATGATTAAATAAATGACTAATTTGATAATCATAAGTGACTAATTTGATTGTCAGGTAAAAAACACAACTAAATATTTAGTCACACAAATAAAAATGACTAAATAATTAGTCACACAAAAAAAATAGACAATATGATATTAAAGTGGGTAATTAAAAAAATATTTCATTAGCAGTAGTTGAAAATATTTTGAAGTCCGCAAAGAGGGAAATTTTTTCGATGAAAAATAATTCAAACAAAATAAACACCTGTATCATCATGAATTGATCAAGAATTGATAGACAAGAGTCATGGCTCCTTGCTTTGTAATTCTTGATACTCTCAAAGACTTGGAAGATGTGCCAGATGAAGAAGACTGCCTCTACGCTCAAGACATTGTTGAATTGGATGTGTTGTTGCCTTCAAAAATAGATGAGCTTGTCAAGGGTTGGATTCTTATACTTTTTCACTGTCTCCAATAATTTTTGAAAAATTTCAAGTTCTGACAACACCCATTTTGTTGAAAATGAGTAGAGGTAAAATGGTTGATAATTGGTGTTGTATAGTTCAACAATCTGGTAGTTTGCAATAGGAATGACAATGCCCATTTTGTTGAAAATGAGAAAAGGTAAAATGGTTGATAATCAGTATTGTATAGTTCAATAATTTGGTGGTTTAAATTATTACCTTGGGTGTATAAGTTAGTAAGATGCAATAATTTTTTCAAGGTGAAGTAACATGCCATGCAACCATCCAATTAGTTGCCCAACTTCTGCTACCCTTCCCCTATCAAGCCCTTGTAAGTTTTCCAAAACAAAATATGTCTTCTTCTCTTGACAAATGAGGGTTGTTGAATAAGCATTCAAATCCTACTTCTTTCTAGCATTTTTAATCTGTAAATTTGCTTTCCTGGATGATCTTTGAAAATAATATACAGATGGTAATAAATAAACTAATGTTATTTAATGCTCTTTTTGGTTGTACCATGTAATTATCTTTAGTTTATTAGCCACTATATAGTGGTTTTTAGTTAGGTTTTAGTTTATATAGTGTGCTTTGCATTTTCTAGGGGTGGCATTTGACCTAGCTGATAAGGATTTGTTTTGTGTGGAGGAGCAGTAACTATTTGATCAAACATACTCTCTTGTTAAGGGATTCCAATTTATCTAACCCTCGATCAAATGATACTTTATCAAAAGCCTCAAATCCAATTTTAGCATCTACTTCTAAATATAACAACAGTTTACTCTTATTCTACTTCTGACAGTCCATCTCTGCAGAATTAGACAAGCTCATTTAAAAATGTGCTTAAAATTTATACTTATATTCTTTAGACAATTATTTTCATTGAAGAATCACAACCTGAGTAGCTAGACCGTAAGTGTATTTTATTTAATATTAAAGAAATTTTGTGTGCTTTAATGAAGTGAGTGAAATTTTGAGCTTGAGTATTACTATCACTAGCCACTATCGTTAGGGCTTCTTTATCTTGGTCTATTTCTAAGCATAGCTTTCTAGAGATTTACACAAAAACCTGGCAAATACTTATGCTAAACATAGGATTCCACATGCTTCTATTATACGCTCTTGCTAAGCAAAGGTTTATAGAGAGCTCCAAAGAAATCCATCAACACAGACAAATTTCTTGAATTTTGTTGACAAGCATAAATTTAGGAAGTTATAATAGGTTTTTTTATTGATAGGTTGCCTATTGGAAATTTTAAATTTTGAGTTTTTCTCCATTTCCATCATTTATAGAATAGATTTGGAAATGTTGTTTGGCATGCTTCATTTTGTATAAAAATATTTTAATTGCTAAGTTCTTGATCTGATTTAGGATCTAGACTAATTGCATTTGAATGCTTAATGTTTACAAATCTTTAAAATCTAAATTACTTAAGTGAAACACCAACACAATTAAATTAACGAAAATAACAAAGTGATTCAGAACAAGAGAGAAGAGAGAATTGCAAACAAAGTTGATAACGCAGTTCATCAATATGGCTACGTCTCTAGGTCCCTCTCCAAAGAGTGACCGATCCTTGATTATGCTCCAAACTGATTACAAGGCATCAATAAAATACAATGTCGATTCTTCAAGCGTTTCAAAGTCTTCCTCTTTCAAGTGCAACAGAGTAACACTCCTTCAATGCACAAATTCAGACACTCAGACTCTCCATACAAAATTCTCTCCACAATTCTGAATTCTCTCATAAAAATCACCATTTGCTTATCCCAAGTCCTAAATTGCCCCCTTTTTATACATAATTTTCCCATATGGGGTTAAACCACCATATTTAATAAAATAACCCCCTTACAACAAATTTCCCTTATTTTTACAAATAAAATAATAATCTCAACCATTACCCCCTTAAAAAAACAAATTCCTCCATTTGGGTTCCATACTGTTTATTTATTTTTGTCATTTCTCGTAGGAAAGCCATTTAGAGGTTGATTTGTTTTGATATTAGTTTTAACAACTATAATAAAACCAAACTATCTCCCGTATATTCATGGCCCTCATAATTTCGGGCTATAAAAATCATAAGGGATTAAATTTTTTTTAAGTTTGGAGGTTAACATTAATTTTAGTTTTAAAATATCTTTTATGATATTTCAAGCCCTTAAAAATCTCCCTTAAAATCTTTTAAAATCCTCTAAAAATCTTTTAATATCCTAAAAAATCTCTAAGACCCCTTAAAAATCTCGTAGTATGGGATTTTAAAACTTAAAAGATTTAATAATTTAAATTTAAGGGAATTTAGCTTTTAAATTATATTTTAAATAGTCATGTCCTCATTTTTTCCACGTCATTATTCTTGTCACATCATCATTGTCAACCCTCAACTTTGACTGACCATAACTTTCTCATACGGACTCGGATTTGGTTTGTTCAAAATGCGTCAGAAAGCTCTTGACAAGATCTTCGACATGGTGGTGAAATATGGAGCATGTGGAACACTTCAATTTTTGACGACAAGTATCCACTTGGATCAATCCTCCCCACTAGAGAGCTTTTGGACCTCCAAAAGTGACATCTATTCATACATTAAGTGAGGACTTGGCCTCCCCACTTGTCTTGTATCCTCTGTACAACTGTATACTTGGCTCACAATCACAATGAATACTACAATGACATTGTTGAATATAAACATCATTTTATCACTTCCATAAGCATCTACATCAACTGTCGTAGCTACTAACCAACAAACATTGACTAGCATCAAGCTGAACAATAATGGAGAGATGAAAGAGAGTAAATCAACAACATATCGATCTTTCACAATAGAAACATTTTTACCCAAGGGACCATCAATGTTTTCAATCACCATTTCCTCATGTTGTACTATGGGTGCATCCTGTGACATTTGACCCTAGTTAGCTACTCCAAGCTCATGTCTAGAACCACCTGTACTGATAGAAATAAGAGTTAAATCTTTACTTGCATTAATCACCCTCTTTAATTTCCCTGTGTTTGTTAAAGAATGATTAGTCTTAATCCTGTGAGAATGTACAATATACTGTATGCCATCTTTAAAGAAATGATAATGATTCTTTTCCCTGTAGAAAATGGCTTTTCGATCATATAGATAAGGGCTACCCAAAACTATCCCATAGATATCTAGTGGAACCACATCAAATTGTACTTCATCCACAAAATTACTAGTGATTGCGAATCTCAAATTGCATTGTCTTGTTACTTGCAACTTATCATTCTTGCAAATCCAGCCTAGTGGATAAAGTTTCTTATGCAGTGTAGTTTTCAATCCCAAGTTTCTTACAACATCTTCAGAAATTAAGTTAACTTGAGAACCACTATCTACGAGTGCATCAATTTTAATATTCTTAGCAACAAACCTTAAATGAAAAAGCTCATTCATTTTCTTATCTTTAGAGACATCATTAACTTTAGAAGTAGAATCACAACTATTAAAGGAAACACTGGAATTAGGAGCTTTACCTTTCAAACCCATAATTGTTATCTTAGTTTCATCATTAGAATCAGAACCAAGATCCATAACAACATTTGTAGCTTTCTCCTTACCTTTCTATTTTTGATTCTGTCTCTGAGCCCACTTAGGCTTCAATTCAGGATGTAACTTCCAACAATGATCTTCATCATGACCCTTCCTGTCACAATGAGAGCAAAAAAGCTTGTCATCCTTCTTGACTGTAGCTGTCTTCTTTCCTTTCCCTGTCTTTGTAACCTTAGAGAATTTCTTTATAGAGTTATCATTATCAAACTTATCAATAAAAGAACCCTTTCCTCTTGACTCTAAATGTATAGCTTGGACACAAACTTCATCCAAATTACTAGGATTCAAAACCAAAATAGAATATCTGAGATATGAGTGAAGACCTCCTATGTACTTTAACAGAGTATCCTAGGTGTACAAAGGTACATTTAATGCAATATCCTTCTTTCTGAATTCATGGTGTACTCTTGGATAGTTTGACCATTCCCTTGTTTAAACACGTGCCAATTCATCATTAATTGTTGCATGCGACCTAAGGGGTATAATTGCTTTTTAAGAGCATTAATAAATTCTAACCAAGATAAATTGACTCTACCATGCTGTGAAATTTCTGCTCTAGTCCTATTCTCCCACCAAGTAAGAGTTGTACCTCCCAACCAAAGAGTAGCTAACTGGATCCTAAAAGCATCATCAAAGAGGTTTTGGACTCTACAATAGACTTCTACTTGCTGAATCCAGTCATCTAGTTTTTCAACATCTAATTCCCCACAATACTTAGGTAGTTCAAATTTTATATCCAATTTAATCTTATGCTTATTTACACCCTTAAAAGGATTACCAAAAAGAGAATGTCTAGAAGAAGGAGAAGGAGGAGAAGGAGTAGACGAAAGAGATTTTGGGGGTTCATCACCACCTCCTAGTTGCTTCTTCTTGCTTTTACGATCTCCATGATCTTCTTCACGTTTCATGCATTCTTCCCTTTCTTTGAGTAGCATATCCAACACAGCTCTCATCTACCAAAAATCTCTTTGAAACTCTTGCTCACTGAGTTCTTTGGGTACCTCCATTCTAGACACAAACATCTTCAGAAAAATTCTTCATTTCCCGATCTCAAGATTATATTCCTCAAGCTTGCCTTCACCCTTCTGAATCCTGGATCTTGTTAACATTCAAAACCAACTACAATAATAGTCACCAAAAGCTCTGATACCAATTTGATCTGATTTAGGATCTAGACTAATTGCATAATTGAATGCTTAATCTAAACAACTTAATGGAAATTCAATACATGTGTACATTATTGAAATAATGCATTAAAAATTAAGGTGAAAATTAGAATGTGAGAGAGAAGAAGAGAGAATTGCAAACAAAGTTCATAATGGAGTTCACCAATATGGCTACGTCTCTGGGTCCCTCTCCAAAGAGTGACCGATCCTTGATTATGCTCCAAACTGATTACAAGGCATCAATAGAATACAATGTTGCATCTTCAAGAGTTTCAAAGTCTTCCTCTTTCAAGTGCAGCAGAGTAACACTCCTTCAATGCACAAATTCAGACACTCAGACTCTCCATACAAAATTATCTCCACAATTTAGAATTCTCATAAAAATCACCACTTGCTTATCCCAAGTCCTAAATTGCCCCCTTTTTATACATAATTTTCCCATATAGGGTTAAACCACCATATTTAATAAAATAACCCCCTTACAACAAATTTCCCTTATTTTTACAAATAAAACAATAATCTCAACCATTACCCCCTTAAAAAAACAAATTCTTCCATTCGGGTTCCATATTGTTTATTTATTTTTGTCTTTTCTCATAGGAAAGCCATTTAGAGGTTGATTAGTTTTAATATTAGTTTTAACAACTATAATAAAACCAAACTATCTCTCGTATATTCATGGCCCTCATAATTTCGGGCTATAAAAATCATAAGGGATTAAATTTATTTTAAGTTTGGAGGTTAACGTTAATTTTAGTTTTAAAATATCTTTTATGATATTTCAAGCCCTTAAAAATCTCCCTTAAAATCTTTTAAAATCCTCTAAAAATCTTTTAATATCCTAAAAAATCTCTAAGACCCCTTAAAAATCTCGTAGTATGGGATTTTAAAATTTAAAAGATTTAATAATTTAAATTTAAGGAAATTATATTTTAAATAGTCATGTCCTCATTTTTGTCACGTCATTATTCTTGCCACGTCATCATTCTTGCCACATCATCATTGTCAATCCTCAACTTTGACCGACCATAACTTTCTCATATGAATTCGGATTTGGTCCGTTCAAAATGCGTCGGAAAGCTCTTGACAAGATCTTCAACATGGTGATGAAATATGGAGCATGTGGAACACTTCAATTTTTGACGACAAGTATCCACCTGGATCAATTCTACTTGGTTGACCAACTCATCAAATCTATAAATTCTATACATGGACAAGATTACCAAGCATCTAACTATCCACCTATCCAATAGTTAAGTGACCCTTGTAGTGGTAATCACCCATATGAATGAATAGCTCTATGTAAATATATATTTTTGATAGTCAAACATCATTAAAGAATCCTTGATAAAGCTTCATAGGTCTTTCCAATTAGCATTTTATCTAAATAATTCCTTAGATAAGTATAAAGTGATAGGGAAAAGTCATACAAAGAAGAATGACTCAAAAGGCAATAATTTAAGTATGGATTGTCATATCAAGGACAATGTGAATAATAGTAATATGGATTTGAAAATTTATTAAAAGGGGACATATGACAGTCATATTTCTCATGACTTTGGTGATGACATATGAGATAAAGAGAGGAGTTGACTGTCCATGTTTTCTCTAAATAAATAATGATGAGACAATGATCTTGTCATGTCCCCCAAAATTGTAACACTAAGCTATAAAGCGTCTAAAGACAAATAAATAATTAAAATATAAATAAA
>VDFB02301524.1:0-23740 GCA_007258455.2 Sequoia sempervirens | reverse complement strand
CAATGATAGATTGCTGATTGACCTCATGATAGGCGAGGATCAATGATAGTTTGATTGATTGACCTCATGATAATTGAGGTACATTGATTGATGAACCTCATGATAGGTGAGGTTGAATTGATTGATAAGATTGCTGATTTGCGATATGTTATTGATCATAGGAGGATTTTTGCATCTGGTGCAGGTGGATCCATATTTGATTGGGTGATGTGGTTTGATTTCTCTGATTGATTGATATGCCCTAGTATAGGATTGATTGATGTACCAATACTTGATGATGTACCGAGACCTGATGTATACACTGATTCAGTTGAGACATTGATGATGTACCTCTTGATTTGAGACATTATGATACACTACCAGTTTTGATATTGATGTATCTCTTTATACCTTTGGATATCCTTGTACACTTTGACATCATTTTGAGGTATATGATCTATGTGTCTATATGATGTTTATATGTGATGATTACCATGATGATTATGATGGATGCATTTGATTTCTATTTTATGATACTATGTGATGTTCTACATGATGGTGATATGATATGTTATGGATGCAAATGATGATGTAACTGATGTGTTATGATTCTATTATTCTTTATGAATGATGTCTATATGATGGATCCCATCTCTATGTGTTTATGATGTTTCTATGATGATGCTTATATGATACATGTGATGGATTTTATTATGCCAATGAAATGTGATGTATTTTATGTTTTTGTTCTTTTCTAATGCAAATAAATGATGTAATGAATGGATGAATATATGATCATGTGATGGTTCCTTGTTTTATGTTGTTATGATGTTTATATGATGATGATCATGATGATTATGATGATTATGCAATGATTGATGATTCTATATGCTTTATGGATTTTATGCAAATGATGTTTTATGCCATGTGAGATGGATTTGATTATGAAAATGGCATGTGATGTTTATATCCAATTAGTCTTTTATTAGTCTTGGATTTGAGTAATAACAAATTCATCTTGACTATTGGTTTTAGATGTTCATAACAAGGGAATTATATCCTTGTTAATCAATCATGTTTTTTGGTAGCTTTTTCTTCTCAAAAATCTTTCTTTGCTAGATATGTCTTTCAATTTTCTTAATGGACAAATTTCTTAATCCATTAATAATGAATTAGATGATTATGATTATGCAAGTGAGATGGAATGCATTTTGTTTTGTGTTTTCTGATGCAAATATAATGATGTGATGCATGGATGGATGAATGGTGTGATAATGTTTTCCAATGTATGCAAATGATGATGCAACTAATGTGCAACTAAATGAGAATGATGTGTTTTTGGTTAATGTCAAGTGTGCTCAATCCATTGATAATAGAGATAACATCATTGCTGCAGCTTTGGAAATGCCATAAATATAGATGCAAACTAACATGGATGCAATCTACTCTAACCATGCATATCTCGTATGCAAAAGTTGTCATTTTTAACAACTAATTTGTTGTGATTTTTATCATCATTGGGCCTTTAAAATGTGGAAAGTGAGTACAAGAATCAATGGTATATTTAGACCATGATGACCTGAGTACTACCTCCATGATGTTTGATAGTGCAAGTTAACACAAGCATCTAAGTATAATTAAATCGAGATGACCTGAGTATTGCTTGTGTAAATAGGCAAGAGTTAACCCTTTTCCTATGCAAATTCAGAATGTCATCAGTGATACTTTGTAGCACACATCTCATGACAATTTGCACAATAATAATGATCAACTCACAGACAATAGACAAAGAAAAATCATACTCTTTCCTATCTCCTCTAGTTTGATACATCATTGAGGGGCTCTCGAGATATGATAACAAAAATCAAAGTACAATAATTGAACATTTTTGTTTAATCATGATAACCCATGATTCAAAAGAGCATCATCCTTTTGATTTGATTTTTTGTCTGATTTTCTGATGTTTTTGGGGTTTTTTCATTTTTTCTAATTTTTAGGGGTTTTCTGAGATTTTGATCAAGGACCTATCCTAGGGGCCTTGGGGGTTGATCAAAGATTATCCTTGCCTATGTTATACATGCAGAGACCACTTAGTTTGACTGACTCAACCAATTTACAAGACCAAGATATGAATAGACGAGAGATGACAACTAATTACAACGAACCACTAAAGGACTTGACCTAGGGTGTCTTGGGGGTTGATCAAAGATTAGCCTTTCCTACATTTAAGCTCAGAGACAACGTAGTTCGATAAGACAACTCTATTTTTGAATTTTTGACTTGTTTTTGGATTTTGATATGATATGGATGTTTGATACATTAATGATGGTGATTGATGTTCAATGTTGAGTTGCATTATGATCATTGTTTTTGTTGCATTTGTCTTCCTGCTATTTTTCTATTGGTTCAAGCTCAAGGTTTGTTGCCCCTAGTGAGTTCAGGATTTTGCACCTAGTCCATGGTGAGACACAACTGCAATTCCAGAATATGTACATGGTGCTTTCAAAGGATAGCAAATGATGGTGCCAGCGGCAAAAGGCGCATTGGTTGACATGCTCAAATAGATGGAAAACTAATCCCATCACAAATAGCCTATTGGTTTTCACTTAATTTATTTTATTGCACTTTTAAGATTTTATGATTTTTATTTTTCAACTTTTTATTTTTTTGTATTTTTCTCTCTGCTTCTAATTTTTTTTTTTGATTTTGATCTTTTTCTTTTTGGATTTTGAAGGATATTTAAGATGGAATGATATGATATGATCAGTTTGAAGGAACAAGATGCCCCACACAGAGATAATGCAACCATGGATAAATGATAGATCAAAATGAAAAGATTTATTGTAAAACATGTCACACAAGCAACATATCTCTTGTCAAAAGATGATGATGGTTGATTGATTAAGATGCCTAAAATGATTGATTTCGTAAGGCATGATGATGATAAGATTGTTTATTTTTGATGATTGATTGAAAAAAGATATGAGGATTGGATAATGTTTTACAACTAGGCTCAAATATGATTTGCATGATAAGATTCAAGGTTGCAAAGGGACATGATGACATGGATTTTGATAAGCTAGGAGATATGGAATGGAAGAAAGTGAGCATAAAGATAATGAATGGGATGATCAAGATCAACTAGATAAGATACAAACACAAGACCCAAGTATTTTTCCCCTATTCCTCATCAAGACCAAGGATGAGAAGAAGGATGTATCTAGCAAGAACGATGGAATATGGATAAGACAAAAGATATGGTATGAAAGATATGGACAAAGAAAATAGGATAAGATATATGATGTTCAAGAAGATCCTTAACCTTGTCAATATCAAAGGTGGGAAATATAAGGAATGATAAGATGGATGAAAATTTCCCCCCAATTGTAGAGTGCAAGAGGAATATGGAAAATAGGATATGGATGATAGGGAGATGGAGGAAGGACTTAAGCATCAAGTTTCATGACCAAGTATTCCTTTAATAAACCATGGCAATGGGGATTAAACTAATAAATGTTGGCCTATTAAAGGTATGATGGAAGAACTAAGGACTTATCCAAAGTTTTGGATTAAAGGAGAATAATGGGGGATGAATGTTGGGTAATGGATAGGAGGTGGGAAGACTTGTTGATGGATAGATGGAAAGGATTGCAAGGTCAACATTGGCAGACACCTTGAAGGATGGTGGAGTGATAGAGGAAAAATGGATTTGGAAGGTGATAGGTTTCTTTTGGATGGAAAGAGTGGAGGCGATTTTTGGATTAGAAAAATTTGGGTGCTAATTTAGATTTTATTGCTTCTATGAAACTTTTAGGAATCCACATGACTTCTAACTTTGATTCTTTGCTTTGTGGCCTTTGGATATTTTTATTTTTGCTTTATGGGCCTTGTTAGTCTTGAAAATTTTTCTTTTGCCTTTGATGGGCCTTTTAAAGTCCTTTGAACTTTCTTTTGATTTTATGGACCTTTGTGGTCTTGAAAATTTCCTTTGCTTTGATGGGACTTTTGTGGCCTTTTTTTTTATTTTGGATAAAATTCCCATTTATTTTTTGCATGCCTCTTTGAGGAGACATGTTGATCCTTTGACACATGTGGATTTTGATATGGAAGCTTTTGATATTTGGCACCCAAATTGCTTCCAAGAGCAATGGGAGGGGTGGATTGAGATGAATGGTATGGAGGTATTATGGATGAGTGAGTGTAGGTAGAATTTTGAAAGGGCATCAAGGATGTGTGCCTTTGTTGTTCTTGAGGAATAGGATATGGACCTAGGATAAAGGGAAGGTTTGATGGACTAGGATGAGGACCTAAGATAGATGGAAGGTTTGAAGGACTAGGATACTTAGGTGTATAACCAAGGCCATGGTAATATGGGTTTTCTTGAGAAAAAAGGGGTTCCAAGATACCTTGTTCATGAAGGCCTAATCATTTGCCTTTGTAGTTCATACTTTGACACATTCACTTACCAATGGGATATGTATCGTTTGTGAAACAAGATGCATGTCCATTTTTGGGAGGATATGTGTTGGAATTAAACCAGAGTGGATAAAGGTGGAGGGTCCCAATTTGTAAGTGTGGGGTTCATGGATAGCTAGTATAGGTGTGATAAGATCTTGACATGGGGATGATGGGGTGTTTTGATCTTGACTTGGAAAAGGATCACAAGGTGTAGGAGATGGAGTAGCTTGCTCTTTACTAGGTATGGAATCATCATGAAGTGGTATGGAAGGCATATCTTGATCTTGAGAAGGATGAACGTCCTCATGGAATGAAGGGATATCCTCAAATGGAAGCATATCTTGATCTTGATTAAGAAGGGAATCATGAGATTTTGTAGAAAGCATATCTTGATCATCAGGTGATAGGACATCATTAGATAGGATGGAGAATTATCATGCTCCTGGGATGCAATGAAATCATGAGATGGTATGAATTCATTAGGTGGGGTGGAAGAAGAACTCAAAAGGATACTTTTCTCTTGATATGGAAAGGAGTTATCATGGATGAAAAGTGAAAGGAGGGGATCATCATAGAATTCTTGAGAGATTCGGTCTTGGTTAAAGATTGGAAGAACTTGTGGAATTTTGGTGTCATTGGATGAAGTGGAAAGAATACTTTGATCTTGAGGTGTAGAGGAGTCTATGATAGTAGGGTTTGGACTAAGAGATTGAAATGAATCATTGGATATAGAAGATATGATAGAAGAAGGTGGTTGGATGGAATCGTTAACCTGGGTGAAAGAATCCTGAGATTTATTTTGGCTTGTGGGAGATGAAGATAGATGCATGACATGGTAATATTGTTCAATATCATTTGTGTTTGAGGACTGAGATTTGGGCTTATTGATTTTTTGCAAAAATTCAAAGAAATTGAACTTGGATGATGTGGTTGTTGGTGGAGAATGTGTAATGTCTAGATTTCTATCAGAGGAATAAGAGAAAATGTCTGGCAACAAATATCTCTTTGTGGTTGTTTCCTTTTGCATATCCCATATTTGTTGTTGAAGGTTCTTCATTTGGTGAGTGAGAGCAACCACTTGTTCAAGATCATTTTTGGGATTTTTGGGAGGTGCTTTCAATTGATTCACATCAAAGCTAGTAATTTTGCACCTTGTTTGGCTAGCATAAGGAGGTATTTTTCCCCATTTCTTTCAAAAATATTTTCTAAACACTTTTGGAAATTGCGGTCTTGTTCAACATGTTGGATATCTTCTTTAGTTATTTCTTCCTTGTCAATGTTGTTGAGTCCATGAAAAAGATTCTCTTCAGACTCTGCCATGGTATTTTGTGTTTCACTATTTTGAGTCTCAATGATTAGAGTTTAAATGGTTGGAATTTCAATGTTCAGAGTTTCAATGGTTGGAGTTTCAATGTTTGGCTCTTCAATGTTTTGATTTTCAAGTCCTTTTTCCTTGAGCTTTTGTTTTTGCAACCTTGTTTGAACAGGCATACAAGTGCTATAGTTTTGACTAAACTTTGATCTAGGTTTTTGGAAAAGCACCAAGGATTACAACTAAGTCAAATAGAATGACAAATTCTAATGAGACTAGGTTAGATTTGACTATATAGCTTCATTTCGTGATGAAAGGATGATAAACCCTGATGATGAAACTAGGCCTAATAATCAAAGGAGTGATAAATTTGATAATGTTGGTACTTTGTGATGTTAGATCATGGTTTAGGTTGGAAAATTCCACCTGTAGAGGTCAATTTTCACAAGTTTGAATTCTAAGGTATCTAAGGAATGATCTTGGACTTTGAGAAAGTTCTAAAATTTTGGTTCAAACTGTGAAACTGGTGGTAAATGTTCTTCCTAAATGAGGTACTCAAACCTTTGGAAAAGTCTTGGATTTTGACAATAGTAAAAGATGTATAATTCAGGATTGTTCTTGCAATATCTTTTGTAGAAATTGAAGTTCAACGTCTCTCTAAATTCGTAAAGTGTTGATAGACATTTTTGGTGTTCTTTTGGACTAAGAGGTTTGGACTTTGGTTTTTGAATTTTAATCTTTCATGAAATCATTTGGTAACACACATGTTTAGACTCTATTTTACCTAAGACTTGGTTGAACACTATTGAGGATTCCCAAGATGAGACTAATTGTCAGACAAGAAATGAACCTAGGTCATTATTTTGTGTTCTACAAAAGGTGCCAAAATAGAGACAAGAGGTGCAAAAATAGGTTTAGACTTGGTGTTTTGAAAGTTTATTGAAAATGGTCGTATCTTGGTCATACAGAGGTCTTTTTCAGAGCTTTTTTTTTTAAATGGGGTAGAATTTCATAAGATATGCAATGGTGTAGGTTTTTCCCAATTTTTGTGGAGTGAAAATTCTAAATCAAGGTTTTCACTTTCAATACGTGACGTTTTGTTTGTTTTGAAAACAATTTGATAAAGAAACATCAAGCAATGTACACTCCTAAGGTTGTGAAATACCGTATTCTTTTGGATTCCATGCAGGTTTTACCCCAACCACACTTTTTCTTAGCAGATGACTAGATGCTTAACCCCATTGGCTCCCCTCCACGACACTCACTTCTCAAGACATCCAAGCACCAATACCCATGAATCTCCCATGGCATATTTTTCATCTCTACTAAGAATTGTGAGAATGTGGATTCCTTCGCAATGACCATTGCTACACCAAAGAATAGATAAAGGATTTGGCCAAACTACAACAAGGGTTTTAGTAAGGACTTTCCATTCGTGGGGGTTGATCCATGTAGCGAGAGACCATTGTTTCCCTTCTCATCAGAACCAACCTCGTGATACTGGCCTTTGTTCTAGTATCCACACTTATATACTGGCTAGAAATGAGATTGGCTTTAGCGTGTTACTAGTTGCCTCATTCCCTTGGGTGAGTAATTTTTCCCACAAGGCAGACCCTCTAAGATAAACAAAATTAAGCAAGTATACCGATAGTTCGATCAATCTTTATTCCACATGAATAAAGAGAAAACACATGTGATATACTCAACTCACACTCACACACAAAGTGAATGGGTCTAGCTTTTTGGTCACCTAGTTAAGCGGAGATCATATGCCTACCATCCATCACACACAAAATACATGGTGTTTATCAATCTTTTAATTAAGTTATGTTCCTAACTTAACCAAAAGGAAACATGGTGTTTGTTAACCTTTTAATTAAGCTATGTTACTATCTTAACCAAAAGGAAACCAAGTAAATCACTTCCATCCCCTGCAATATGTTAGTAGTTTGATAAGAATGTATTTGACAAGTGTTTTTGGGAAACCAAAATGATGCAAAAGGTGCCAAAAGGATCCAAAAGGCTCACGTTCGTACCTATGAACATAAATTTTCAAGCATGTTAGTAATAAATGGGGCAATGCTCCACAATGGGTGCCATTTTGTGTGTGTGTTAAATGTGCAAAGTTAGTATCAACACAAACCTTAATGAAACAATTTGTATTGAAAGATTCAAATCAAAGTAAACTATTCTAAGTTACAATAAAGATAAATCTTCCAAGAACGTCTCATTGTCCTTTATTCTTAAATTATTCTTTTTAACCTTTTTGGCCCTTAGATTTCTATGTGCACAAAGTCTATAAGAATGAAACTTAAGAAACGAGATTAGTAGTGAACATGCAAGCCAACTATAAGCCTACATGAAACTATGTGACAACAATGATGATGAATGCCATGATGGATGGAGGATGATGTTGATGATAAATGAACAAGTGGAGGTAGATGCTATGGTATTGAACTATGATGATCTATATATGATTCTACATGTGCTCAAATGAAAACTAACAATGACTAAGATGATACTCCATATGCTCAAATGAAAACTTAAAATGAACTAATCTAAAATGCCACTATGATGCAAGATGGATGATAAAATGCAACTATGATGCAATATGTTAATCTAAGATCTAAATATGATGGAAAAAATGATACAAAAACTAGCTATAAGACTCCAAGAATGCTCCAAGCTCCAATGAGAAACCTGTATGATAAATTTATTTCAAATGTGGATGCAAAATACAAGGCCCAAGGGTTGTATTTATAGCCTTTTCAGAGCATATAGTGAGGTGGCAGTAATCAACGGTCTAGATTCGAATACAAAAAATGGATGGTGAAGATGAAGAGAATCAAGATGTTGCCCATTTGACCAAAGAAAACATGTCATGTGTGTGGAAGAATTTTTTGACCAATGGGAAACATTCCATTTGGATGGAAGATTCAAGTGTGGGAAGAGAAGACCATGTGCTTCCAAAATTGGTGGAAGTGCAGGAAGAATAAATCATGTACTCCAAAATTGGTGGAAGTGTGGGAAGAAAAGACTATGTGCTTATTGAAATTGGTGGAAATGTGGGAAGGAAAGACCATGTGCTTTTTGAAATTGGTGGAGGATAATTCTAATTAAAAATTAGAGTTATTTATTTTCATGTGACCTTGATGAGGTGACACACAAAAAGTTGTAGAAATGTGTTCTAATTCCTAATTGGATTTAATGAAGTTTAATTAAATAAAACAAGTTTAGGGAACCTTGTTTATTTAATTAATTTAGAAGAAAGTGTTTTAGATTTTGGAGAATTAGAGAAGGGTGAACAATATAAATAAATTGAGCATTTATTTATATGTAGTTGAAATATTAATCAAATAGCTAGTATTTAATTAATTAAAGGTGATGACCATTTTTAGGTGTATACACTTGGGATACTTCTTCATCTTAGTAAATCCAATTTAGAATGTCTTTGTCTTTAGATTCATCAACTAGAGTACCTTCCTTTACAAATTTTCCATCAAAAAGCATGATGGGTTGTGAAAATTGTTGTCTAGATGTTGATGGTGTGTTGGTGTGGAGCCTGATTAGTCTCCAAGTGGGAGATTGTTTGCGTATGTGGCAACTGATCATGCTATATTGTACACCCTTCATGTATCCTTGTTGGGGTTTGGGGTCGGGCTAGGCCCCAGGCAGGGGTTCAGGGGCAGTAGCCCCTAAGAAAAAAAAAATTCCCATTTTTTTCACGTCATCACTGAAAAAAGAAAAAAAATTGACTTTGTAAACCTTCTATCTAGAAGCTTCTAAAAGCTTGTTATAAGTAGTTGGGATGGGAGTTGCAGTATGGGAAGGTGATTATTCATAAGATTGTAATAATTTTTGCATTGGATAATAATAAAATCATTGGATGGCTGCGGTTTTGTGGATGTAGCCCGGATTGGGTGAACCACGTTAAATTCTCTGTGTTGTCTTGTTTTTGCTATAATTTTCCTCGATATACTATACACCCTTCATGGTCCTGTCGGTTCAGGTTGGCCAAAGCCAGCCACAAAAGGGTTTGAGGGTGGCAGCCCTTGGGAATTTTTTTTTTCTTATTTGTTTTGCGTCGTCACCGAAAAAGGAAAAATCATCAAAAAAAGAAAAAAATTGACTTTGTAAAATCCTAATTCTGGAAGCTTCTAAAAAGCTTGTTATAAGTGGTTTGGATGGGGTTGTAGTGGGGCATTATTAGCGATATTGTAATATGTTTTACATTGGATAATAAAATCATTGGATGGCTGCAGTTTTGTAGATGTAGCCTGGATTGGGTGAACCACATTAAATTCTTTGTGTTGTGTTGTTTCTGCTATAATTTTCTATGTTTTATTTCTCTATTTTATTGATCAAAATAGTATTTAATTGTTAGATATATGCTTTCTAACCCTAACAGATGGTTTTCCATATGATTTTGGAGAAGGTAGGAATTGTGAGAGACATAAGGACTGCTCAAAAGAATACTCACCCATGCCTTTATCCTTCAACTAAATCTTTTTCTCAAACTATTTTGACAAAGAATTTAGTTGGCTTTCATTGCTTAAAGAACTATAATCACCAATGCCTTTATCTTTCAACTGAATCTTTTTATCAAAATGATTTGTCAAAGAATGGAGTTGGCTTTAATTGCTTGAAGAACTAGAAGTGGGAGCCTCTCTACTATGTTGAACTAAAATATCTCGAACTATCTTGAGAGTGTTGCAGTATTGAGGATTGTTGGAATCAACTGAAATGGTGATCTCTTGTCCATTGTAGGGGAATTTCAAGCATTGATGATATGTTGATGGCACTGCTTGCATTTCATGAATACAAGGTCGACCCAAGAGTATGTTGTATGTCAAATATTTGTGTAAAACTTGGTAGATTATATCTTTTTGAACTAGTCCCATTTGAATTAGCAATACAATCAATCCTTGAGAGGATCTTTCTTCATCATCATAAGCTTTTATGGTGATCTTTCTTTTGGCATCTATTGCATTTTCTAAAAATCCTAGTGCATAGATAAGCTTTAAGGTGTAGATATTTAGACCAGATCCTCCATCTATTAAAACACACTTGACCTGATGTTTATGGATTATAACCTCAATATGGAGTGGTGCGTTATATGGATGAGTGAGGGATGCATCATCATTTTCTGAGAATGATAGATAATGAGGTGCAGTCAAATGTATAACCATGACTTGAAATCGACAAACTACCAAATTGGTTGGTACTGTGGTGTCCACTAAATCCTTTTTGGGAATATCCTTATGGGCTGGTGAAATTTTAAGAAGTTCCAATATGGATATCTATGTTGGAATCTTTTGCAATTGGTCTATGGTATTGTATTGATTTGAAGGGGTAGTAGGTGTTTTAGATGTACTTCCTTTCAATACAAACTTGTACTACACTCTTGTGGTCACGTTTACTAGTAGATTGTCATGTTAATCATTAATTTTGATGACATTGAATTGATTATCAACTGCAACAATGTCTTGTTTATGTTCTATTTTAATGTCATTGATTTGATTATCAGCTGCAACAATGTCTTGTTTGTCATCAATTTGACTATTAGCTGCAACAAAGTTTTGTTTATTCTTGATTTCGATGTCATTGGTTTGATTATAAACTATAGCAATGTGAAGGATTGTTGTATCATAGACATAGTTCACATTTTTCCCTTTGTTTGTCGAAGAGGATTCTCCTTTTTCATAGTTGGGTAGAGGGTTTTTAAATGCTCCATGATCAACATTTTTTTGAGGTCCTTCTATCAATATTTCATGTCTATCTATCAAGTCTTGCACCAAATGTTTTAGTTGAATACAATCATCTATTTTATGACCTTTGTTTCTATGAAAATCACAGTAATAAGCATCATTCCACCATGATGGTTTGACTCTTGGTTCCCAATCTCCTGCCTCTAGTAATGTTATGAGTTTTTTTGCAAGAAGTTCTTTTAATGTCAATTTAAGCGGCTATCCCAAAGGTGTGAATTTTATGTGATTAGATGGTGTTCGATATGGTAGTGGAGCTGGTTTAGATTAACTATTGTTTTGATTGCTATTTTGATTGTTGTTTGATTATTTTTGGGTGTGATACCTGACAAATTGAAGACTGGTTTTGTGTTATGTGTATCAGCTACACCATCCTTACCAACATTTTTATTTCTTGACCTTAATTTTGATTTTTCATTGTTATAATGATAAGAAGAGTTTTCTAAGTTTGGTCCTTAATTATCAATTTTTAACACTCCTCTTTTAACCAAGGCTTCCTCAATTTTGAGTCCATTTTCAATCATCTTTTCAAAGCTAGGTGGACATTGAAATTGAAGTCTATAACTCATTTCAGTGTTTAGATTATCAATGAAGATATCCATCTTTTCTTTTTCAAGTATAGGATGAGCATATCTAGCAAATAATTGTCTCCATCTTTGTAAAATGTGAGAAATGATTCACCATTTTTCTATTTTGTGTTGCAAAGATCTTTCATGGTTATTTCATGTTGAATGTTGCATGAATATTGTGTGATATACTTATTTACCAACTCTTCAAATGATCTAATACCTAGTGGGAGTTTTGAAAACCATTCCATGCATTGACCACCCAAACTTCTTGGAAATAATCTCATCAAATAGGTTTCTTCATGTGCAAATTCAAGACTCATGGTGCAAAATTCTCTTACATGTTCCTGAGGATCATATTTTCCATTGTATTTGTCATATTTTGGAAGATCACAATTTGGTGGAAAAGGTATCATGTTCAGACTTCTGTCAAAAGGGTAAGGGAATATATCTTGCAACAAATATCTTTTTGTTGTTCCTCTTTGCATGTCTTGGATTTGTTGTCGAATATTTTTCATTTGATGAGTTAGAGCATTTGTTGGATCTATGTTTCATGAATTAGCTTCTCTTTTCTTGGGAGCTCCTTTCAATTGGTTGATATCAAAGTCATTGGGTAGTTTCACACCTTGGTTGGGCAACATCAAAAAATATTTCACTCCATCTTTTTCTAAAATTTTCTCCATGAACTTGTGAAATTTAGGGTCTTGTTGAGCTTGTTGAATGTCCTCATTAGTTATCTCATCCATTTCAGGTTGGTGGAATCTATGAAAGGGATTTTCTTCTCCTTCTACCATGATGGTTTGGGTTCAATTTCCTTTTCTCTAAGTTTTTTTTTTTGGGCTCTTGTTAAAATGGGCATGCAAATGATAAAGGTTTTCTATACTTTGATGTTTGTTTAGGGAGTGCCAAGGAGATGCCTACGTCAAATAGAATGATGGATTCTATTGATGATACTAAGGTAAATATGATTGTATAGTGTTTGTTTTGTGATGAAGGATGATAGATCTTGATGATGAAACTTAGCTAACAAACAAAGATGAGATTGATAATTTAGGCACTTTAAGATGTTTGATCCAAGTTTAGTTAAAATAATTTCACTTGCAAAAGAAAATTTCTTCAAGTTTAAACTAATTTTTGAATGAGGAATGATCTCTACTCTGGAAAGGATCCCTAAATCTGGTTTTAATTTTTCTGACAAACGTTCAATTTAGCTCTTTGTTTGTGAATAAAATGGATGCGCTAAAATAGGTTGTAGAGGCACTAAAAGATGAAATAAATGTGCTAAAATAGGTTGAAGATGTGCTAAAAGATGGAATAAATGTGCTAAAACAGAGCCTATATGTGCTAGACTGTCCCCTAGATGTGCCAGAATAGAAAGCGTATGTGGTTAAAGATGAAGCCAATGCGCTAGAAAAAACTATGTGCTAAAATATGTGATGAATGCGCTAGAACAAAACCTATATGCACTAGATTGTCCCCTATATGTGCTAGAATAGAAAGCATGTGCTAAAAGATGTGGTAAATGCACAAAAACAATCTAAAGATGCACTAGACCATGAACCCAATGTGCTAAAACAGGAAGCTGATGTGCTGGAAAATGAGGTAAATGCACTAGAAAATGGCCTATATGTGCTGAAAGATGTGATGGATGCACAAAAATAAAAAGCTTATGCACTGAAAGAAGAGGTAGATGCACCAAAATATGGTATATATACATTGGAAGATGGAATGAATTCTCTAAAACATGTTATAGATGCGTTGAAATATGGGGTAAATGCGCTAGAACAGAAAGTTTATGTGCTATACTGGAAATGATCACTGTTTTGAAAGTTTGTCTGGTTTTCTCATTTTTTAATCAGTGAATTGAGTTAATTGGCTGATCTTCCGAACAATGATTTCAAACATGGAAGAAAGTAATAAAACTATTGTTTCTATTGAATTTTGAGGTGTTTATGTAGCTTAATACTTTGTAAAACTATTATACTTGTTGATCTAAATATGTATGCTTAGTTACAGATTCTTTGTGGGTGATTATCTGATTAATTCATTTTATCATTTGTAGAATGAAGACAGAAGGTTGTAGAAGAATTAGACATAATATTAGAAGATACACAACATATACCATGGAGAAACCCTTTTGGGGAAAAACTCCATCAAGAATCAATGTATTATTTAATCTCGGAATAAGATTACAATAATTCCAATCCTTGCTTGAGATGCTTTTTTCGCCTTCAACAAATCTTCTTCACAACCTGCAATAAAAACTGATACAAACTCTCTTCAACTTGCTTGAGATAAATAGGCAATAATCAACCTTGTAAACTCCAAAGATTTATAATTACAAATCTCAAAGCTTATCACCAAAAACCTACACCTATCTCTTGCAAGTACAGTTCTATCATGAATAAAAATGTCAAATCAACTCCTTCATCCATTTGGGCATCCCAAATTGAAGTCACCCAACTCAACCTTTTATTTTAAAGATATCTTCAAAGCTTATCCTCGAAGTTGGCCAAGAATGGGCCACTTAACTCAGCCTTTTGAAATATCTTAGCATGCAAAAGTCTTAACTCCAAGAAGCCAACTTGGGCACCCAAGGTGGGTCCAAGTCAATCTCTATTAACTAAAACATATCTCTCCACCATTCATGCAAGAATGATCATCCCCTATTAACTAAAAGTAGTCACCTGTTATCTATCATGCAACTCAATTCATTAGTCATGCATTCCAAGTTAACTAAAGTCAACTAGTATTCAACTGAAGCCTTTACATGCGGTGAAGATAACTAAGCTTAAATTGAATTAAAGATTAAACTAAACTAAACTATCTTGGCTGAGCTGAACTTTAAACTTCATGCATGAAAACATAAATCCCTAACTTCTAGGATCTTTACATGCATTATAGAAGTGTTATCTTTTTCTCCAAATAATTAACTTAACACAAGGTGGGTTCCACCTTCCATGTGGGAACCCCATGTGCTCCTATTATTTAGGAACTTATCTTGGACACCCTCACATGCTCCTATCATTTAGAATTAATTACAAATTTCAATCAACATTATTATTTCATTCAAAATTAATCTCTTTCTAATCTTAGTGTTTGAGAAAACTTTCCAAGGACTTAGGAGATACATGAAATAGATAATTTTTAGGATTGCAATTAAATAGAATCCTATTTCCAACAATTTCATCATATGATCTAAACATCAAGTGTATGTTCAAGGATCTAGTCCATTCCTCTTTGATTTCCACTAGTATTGAACAAGAGAAAACAGATCAATCAAACTCTCCTAATGTCAAGGGTCATTAATAACATCACAACCCACATCTTAGAACTACATCAACTCACGCAGTTGTGTCACCCCCTAGAGGGCACTTGTGTTTTTTCCTTTTCTAGGTCTTAACCAAAGTTGAATCCTCCACTTTTGGCTAGTAATCCTTGGTAGTTATATGGCGAGTATCTTGGGGGAACATTCTTCCCTTCCCTTGTACTGTGAATATTATAATGTTCAATAACTAACTTAGCTAACTACTACACTTAAAGTTCTTAGTAAGGGTTTCCATTCGGTGTGGAAAATGATAAACTCTTTCAAGAGACCTCCCAACCTTTAGAACAAAGGCTTTGGGGATGGTTGTCAATGCAAACCATTGTTGAATGTGAGTTTCCTCATGATTCTCATTTGATTATTGTGGGTTGGAATGCTTGGCTTTAGTTTTTCCCACTTAGGTTGTTCCCGTAGGGTGAGTACTTTTTCCCACTATGGTAGGCCTTCTAAAGGTGCTATTTCAATAAAATGAAAGAGTGAGTCTGGCATTTTGGTCACCTAGTAAAGGGGAGAGCATAGGCCTGTCACTTTATAAGCACATCATACATGGTGTTCATTAACCTTTTAATTAAACTAGATTCCTAATTTAATCAAAGGAAAACAAATACAGCCCATGCAAACACCATTAGTAGCCTCAGATAATGTCTTTGACATCATTTAAAGCACCTGTAAAATAGAAAGATATAAATCAATCTCCAAAATTTTAAGTTTCTACAAATAAAGGTAAATGCGCCAAAACAAAGACCATATGCGCTAAAAGATTCAACGTATGTGCTATTAAATAGACTTTATGCTCTATTCTGAAAACACAAAAGGGAAACCAAATCCTGCATATGTGCTGAAAGAAGAGGCAAATGCGCTAAAAGATGCCACATATGTGCTATAACAAAGCTTGGATGCATGAAAAGAGCACGTGGATGCACCAAAATAGAGTTTGGATGCACCAAAAGAATAGGTATATGCGCTGAAAGAGCTTCAGGTGTGCTACATCAAAATTCATGAATGTACCTATTCATGAAAACTTGCCAGAAAATGTTAAAAATGGGGCTAGGCCCCATGGTGGGTTCTAATTTATGTGTATGAATAATGTGAGTGCATAAGCAAGTAATACAACACACCAATGAAACATTATATTAGAGAACTCAAATGATAATCAAATCAAAACAAACAAAATCTCCAATGGCGTCTCATTGTCCTCTATCTCCAAGGATTCTTTAAGTCATTTTTCTCTCAAATTGTTTGTGCAAATGACTTTCCAAATGACAACCTAAAGAATGAGATGCTGGAAATGCAAAAAAAAATTCCTACATTACATGATTGCTAAAATGTTGTAGATGATATAAAAAGATTAAGATGTTGCTATGATATTGATAATGGGAATGCAATTAAATTATTGTGATTAAGATGCAGCTAAGGGTAATGCCATGATAAATCTACATAATGCTGAAATACTAATGCTAGAATGCTAATACTAAGATGATAATGCTCTCTTAAATTCTGCAGAGTTTAATTATGCTTAGCTCTCTATATTCTTTGTTGTAAATGAGGGTCTATTTATAGATTTTCCAAGGCATGAACCTATGTGGCAGAAATTAACGGTCTAGATTTGATCTGGAGAATGGATGGTTGCAGGTAAAGAGGTTAGAGAGAAAAGGGGAGTGTGTTCCCTTTAGAAGAACAAACTGCCAAGTGTGAAGAGGAATCAAATGGAGGTGAAAGCCAAGTGTCCCAAATTGGTTAGAATTTGTTGAGGATAAATTCCAAAATAAATATTAAGAATATTTAATTTCATGAGACACATGATGAGGTGGAAGATGAGAAGTTAGTAGAAATGTGCTTAAATTCAAATATAAAATTCAAATTTAATGAGAGGAGGTTAATTAAATAACACAAACTAATTAAAGTTGTTTATTTAATTAAGACATGAAGAAAATGATTTTAAGATAAGAAGAATTAAAGAAAGTGAACTATATAAATACAATTTTCAATTTATTTATAAGTAGAAGAATTAAAGATTTATTATTTAAATAAATTGTATTTAATTAATTTCTCTAGACCAAATTTGAGTGTATATAAGAAAATATTTTCCTTTTACAATATTCGAGATAATGAAAAAGAAATCTTAAATGATAATGCAAAGGTTCACCCTCCTAGGTTTTGTAGAGCTTGAAGTGCAGAGGGAAAACATTATCTAGCTTTCTCCTATTCATTGGCTAATCCCTCAAGATAATTGATCATTAGAAATGGCTACTTTATAGATTATCTTTGAGATCAGCTTGGGAATTAAAAACCACCAACAAGAGGAAAGGTGAGCATTTTTTTCGTATTGAGCCTATACCACTAGACCTCTAGCTTCCTTCTCTTAAAAGTGAAACATCTCATGCTGAACTTGGTGTATTAGCACCTTTGGTGCGGTGAGCCCACACTAGGTGAACACATCCAATTGAATAACTAGGTTGTGCTTGTCTTATGAGTATTTTTCTTTTGATATACCCATGAAGTCCTTGGCCTTTGGGCCTTAATCCATACCCCTTTTAGTTAAGATTCAACAACCACTTTTTCTTCCAAGTGTTTTATGAGTGTATTCTATCTTAAAATTGAAAACCCCCCACAAATAACACCTTGAAACACTCTATTCTTAGGGAGACAACCATAGTCTACATTAAAACAAGTTAGATTCTACCCTTTTAATATAATTTTTGAACTCAAGTGACTTAAGGCCTATCAAACTTCTTTAGTTTAGCTTTCCACATTCACCTTGACATCTCAAATATTAATTGCATCTTAGGTTTGATTTTTATTTCCCCTTGGGTTAATCTTTGGTGGATTCCTCTTTGGTTAATATTTGGTTTTTGTTGCATCTTTAGGATTTGGTTATCACTCCTAGGTTGATTTTTCATCCTTGGGTTGACCTTAGGTTGGTCTTACATTCCCTAACTTAAATTTTGGTTGTCTTTCATCCTTAGATTTATTTGGGTTAAGTCTCTCCCCCTTAGGCTGATCTTTGGTTTCAATTATATCCCCTTAGGTTAATCTTTGGTAGATCTTTTCTCCTAAGGTTAATCTTTGGTTATCCTTTCTTCCATAGGTTAAACTTTGGTTGAGTCCTTGCATTCATAGGTTAATTTTGGTTATCCTTCCATCCATTTGTCAAACTTCATTCCATCATTTTCCCAAACACTCATAAATCCTACACTAATCCAACCATGAGCATTAGACCATAGTTACCTCTTTGAGGTGTCTTAAATCTCATTTAGCCCTCATTGTTTTATCTATAGTTTCCCTAAACTCACAATTATAGTTTGGGTGTGACTAATCTCCCATCTCCATATTTTGAGATTATAGGCTTCTCTTGAGAACACTTAGGTATATTACTATTCATATCCCATTGTCCATTCATTACTATCCTCCACCAATTTTACCCTAGTAAGATTTCAGTTCAACCTTGGTCATCCTTTGGGTGTTGATATTTTGATCTTTTCATCAATGGTTGGCTTTAAACTCATAAGTCTAGTTTTAAGTTTAACTATCATTTACTATCTTCCTCATCACCATCTTTTAGAGATTTAGATATCCCTCTTGGTTACTTTGGTTAACCATTGTCTTTCAAAGTCAAAATAAAAACCCATAATCATACCTTACTTATCACCACTTACCCCATACATCATCTATCACCCTTCATTTGTATAATCATTTTAAAACATAAAAAATCCAAAAAAAAAATTATAAATCCTAAAAATCCCCAATTTTTTTTGAAAAAAAAAGTCTTTCATTTCTTGTCCTTACCTCTTTATAAGGATCAATATCGAACCAAGGACCTTCTCACATATTCAAATCAAACATAATCCCAATATTCACACAACCCATGGCACAATATCAATATTCAAACATGTGTAATCAAAATAATGCACCTATCTATAGAGCATTGAATTATAAAAACACAAACCCAACCATGAGTTCCATGCCAAATTAAAACTACAATGATCAAGAAAATACCATTATAATTCAATCATTTACAATACAAGAAAATTTATTACAACAAATGCAAGACTTGACACAACAAGTGGCTAATATAGAAGCCCCTAGAATTAAAAAAAATACAAAATGGAGGACATGCCCTTATCCCATTGCTAGAAGTAAACACATACCACCTAACCCTCCTTTCTAATCACCCAAAATCCTTATTCATCCATCCATCAACCTTTCATACCAACAATCCAAAACAATCCAACCTCCTATCCAACAACCTACAATACCTAGTCATGCCTCTATCTCTCATTCATACTAACTATCCAATCACAACCAGCCCCAAGGTTACTCACAACCTACCAACACTCATTCACCATCAATTCCTTCACAACCGACCTATTAGCTCTCAAAAATGCAAGAAAAATACCTCAAGAGGTTGCCAATCTCTTGATACATTTCAGGGTAACAGCCAAGGCCAAATGATTTAGACCTTCTACTCTTCAGGTGCTACAAGACCTAGGCAGGTGTACCTATAACAATGAAGCATACTTGACCAATGTTTATTCCTTTAAAGTGATTTACCCACAATGGAAAATAGGAGTGGATAAATGAGTTTTATTTTGGTACAAATTGTATAAGAAATATCAAGGCTAAAATCTAATGTGTTCATATGAAAAAATGAATGAAACTAAATAGTGGAATGGTAGAGACTATTGCCTTATTGGGTGTATGGAGTCAAATGATAATCTAAAATGAATAACTTCTTTCTGGCAGATAATCAAATTGTTTGGCATACAATTTTAAGTTTATAACTGGAATAAACATGCAAGGATATGACTACTGATTTCTTCTTAATGATCCAAATGAGATTTCCTAATTACTATGACTGACTAAAAGGACTTAATCTTTCCTTGAAAGAACCAATTAATCAAATCATATTGGAGACAACTTCAGCAATACTTTTAATTAACACAACAAACAACTGAAACCAAAAAAATGTCATCACATCAAATAAATTCAATTGAAATCTCCATTGTTTTAGACATGCATCATAGTCTCAAAATTATAAAACATTATGTATGCTACTGTACTTATTACTCGCTCTCTACTATCTCTATCTACTGTCAAAAAATGAGTATTTATACATCAGTCATTTGAAAGGATGCGTCCTTTCATGTTCAAATCTCAGCGATCCTTTCTATTTAGGCTTTTACCAATATTTCACTAGACATCCGCTATGACATCCAACAGTATCCCCGACATTTTGAGTCTCTCCGACTACCACAGATTATATATCGCTTTGATGTCCTGCAGTCCCACTGACAATTTGAGTCTTCTGACAGTTATTCCTTTAGTCAGAAGTGTATCGCTGAGACTCTTGCCGAAGAAAACTATCATTGTGACTTAGGGGGTCAGCAAAACATTCCACAACTTACTTTGTGTCTTTTTGAGACATCTCCTTTGGTTCTTTTTCTGATTGCCAAGACTTAACAATTTTCCTGCCGATGAAGCAACACTTGGTATGACTCTCCTAGCTCTCACCGATGAAGTTTGTCTCACCGATGACCAATCCCTCCAAATGTGTTGCCAAGTATTTACCAATAAAACACTTGTCACTATGACATAGGGGATCAGTAAGACTCCCTGACTTCATCTCGATGAAAACGATGGAACCCACCTTTGCTTTATTGGTAAGACCAAGTGAATACTCTGGGACATTACACCGACGACTCTTGTCTCAGTGACATAGTTCTTTGTGCTTCATCGGTATGACACACATGTGCTCGCTATGACTTATCCTGACAATTGTTGTCTCGCCGATATGATCCTTCTGTCACTGAGATAGTGAACTATGTTTGCCCAATGTGTATTACCAAATGAAATTTTATCAGTAAGACAATCCTAATCTCTTTCCGAAAGACTGCAAAAAGACATACGTTAGTATAAAATCCTTCAAGGATCAGGGAAACTTGCATCATGTCACACCGATATGAATTATATACTCAAATGCTCAGGGTTAGGCGAATTCTATGGGACCAAATGACTAAAACAAACTAAAGCATGGGAAACATGTTATGCAAAGCGGATTCTTATGCTTATGCTATGGGAATTTTTGGGAACTAATGAGTATATGCAGCCATGAAATTTTTCAAAATTTTACAGTTCTAACAATGGCTCCATGGGGATGAATGATTGTGAGATCATTGCAAGGATCCAGATTTTTGAGTGAGCAGGCCAAACTCAAGGTGATGGACTAGTGAGCAAGATGGAATGAATGGAAATGGAGATGAACATGACCCTATACTACTGTACATGGAAAGATTCTGAGAGGTTTTTCAAGAGTTCTCCATGCATTGGCAACCCTTAAACCTCTGCATCGCTTTGGCAACAAAATAAAATTTCATTCTTGTTTTGAACTGTTATGGTCTAAAATTCAAACCATAAATGATGGCTCAAGGCCACCCAAAAGAAAGGCCCCTATTTTCCTTTGTCAAACACCTATTTTTTCTTTGAATTCATCTGATTCTTCTTGAAGACATTCATGCAATCTTCCCTATCACTGTTATTGGAATTTTTCAGAGAATCACCATGCTCAGCTTGGCCCAAATTCCCTTCACCATTCTGTAGTTCATATTCTCCATCATCATGGGAAAAATATTTGTTATCTTTAACATACAATGTATATGCATATCCAACACAATATTTCTCATTATCTTGCTCATTTTCATGTATTATAAAACAATCTCCTAGTTGTACTAACAATTTACCATCAAAATGCTTCTCTTGAAAATCAAAAAATTATGTCATATCAACATAGTTTGAGACAAACATATCTAAGACATTTTTCACCTCTTCCATATCACCATTTGGAGATGACACTGGATTACGATTCATATCTTCATTATCATGCATTTCTGGACTAATCAATGTTGAACTTCTATCATCCTTGGTATGCAAATAAATGTCTTCTCCACATGAGCCAAAAATCTCTAAATTACATACCTCTTTTTGAATAGATATAGATTTTTGATCAGCTTCAAAGGTTTCTCCATCATTTTGAGAAATGCACATGGAGTCATATGAATCATCACACAAAGTACTTTCACTGTCAAAACAAATGTAAGCTGGACATAAGACTTTAGAATCACCTTCTTGTGCACATTTCTAGAATTCAAGAGTTAGCAAATCTAAAATTTGCTCACTACTGAGTGAACATGTTTCTTCTTCCATATCTTCCATTATTTCTCCCACTTCCTAATCAAATGTGTCTCCATGGTATTCAACTATAGCTGGAGGAATTATTTGTTCACTATCAAATGGACCCGCATTATCCATTGCTTCTTCCTCTTGATCACCACAAGAACTGCAAGAATCACCTTGTTGTAAATCAAAATCCACGAGTTCATCTTCACAATCTGAATATTCATCGGATCCCTCATAACATGTACTGCTTTCCCTGTCACAATCTGTTATGCAAGATAGATCTCTCGTATCTTCATCATGCGAGCTACCATAGAAATCATTTTGACTTGCACCTGTCTTATCTTCTATTGGTTGCATTGTTTGATCAATTTCTCTATATTCATCAGAAGTACAACTATTGGATTCAACATTGATAGTGTTCTCATACCTTATCCTCTCCATGGCATCAATAAATTTATTCACTCAATCAAAGGCATGTTGTATTGATGACTCTGGCCAATAAACTGATTCAAGTTTCCAAACTCTTATGAATTGTGCAACAAAAAGGGGTCTTGGAGGCTTACAATTAGGAGATAATTGCATACAGATATTTATCATCCTATTGTATAGAGAGCTTTCATCTTCTCCTTCATGTCTGCTTATGTTAAGAAATGCATCAAAGGGTTAAATTCCACATTCTGATTCTATGATGGAATCTTCACTTTGAGTATGTACATACTCATCTTCTTCCTCCTCAAACTGCTGATTTTGGCATACATCTTGCCGCAGGTTTTGACTATCACTTCTACATGGGCTGGGATTGCGTTGCACTTAACATTGATATGCATTGCCTCCATTGTGAATATTTCCAATTGTATTATTAGGCACTTGTGGAGTCCAAGGGCCACTTGCATTTGAATATCCTTCCTCATCGGAGAATGGTATATATTCTAGCATATCTAGAACAGGTAAGATACCCAATTCTTCACTCAGCTCTTGAAGTAATGCTCTTCCTCTTCCTCTTTCTACTTCTACTTTCAATCTGTTTATTTCATCATCTAACTCATTCAAAGGCATTTCCAGAAGATTGTTCTGCATTTTTCATCAAATTTTTTACCAAAGTTGCCACTTACTTTTCCAAAAGTAGGAAAATGATTCTTTTGAAGTTATTTATTTTATCCCC
>VDFB02301522.1:0-39425 GCA_007258455.2 Sequoia sempervirens | reverse complement strand
AAAAGTGTAACCCAACTTCATGCACCTACCCAATGTTATTGGCGAAATAGGTTCTCATGAGCAACTATTTATAAATTTTAATTGGCGAATGGGTCTTCACAAGCAACTATTTGTAAATTTTAATTGGCGAAATGGGTCCTGATACAATGTTGTTTTAATAGTATTGGCGAATATGTAGGTGTTTTATTAAATGCTTTCAGGATTCCAGGTGAAAATATTAGTTGGTCCAATTGAAACGCGTAGTTTGACAATGGAAAATTTGTTGCTTAAATATGCCTCATAAAAAAACTCATTGGTGAATGGACATGCATTGGACCTATACTTTGTAAAATCCAGGTGATTTGGACACCTTGTTCGGAGCGAGAATTCGCCAATTGCGACTTGGCCAATTCCTAGAATTTTCCAATTGGTGAAGATTCGTCATTAAAGTTTTCCCTGCACTTTGAAATGACTCTGTTTGCATTCCGAACCTCATTTCTTCGCCAATGATTTGTTTTCCATGCTCTATAGCTCATTTGTAGTTGCTCCAAATTGCATGCTTGATTCATGCTTTCCAACACTACATTTTCTCCTAACATCTGCTAATCCATTATTCTTGCAATTCCTATCAAACTCTCATCAGGTGATCCTTGAAGGTGATATTCCTTGGTCTTGGTATTTTTAGATGATAGCAAAAAAATCCTCTGTCGTCTTCTAAGAAGGAGGGCAAGATGAAGTACAACTATCAGGGTGTCTTTCTGCTTACTATGGTGATCTTGAAGGTGGATGAAATCAAAGACACTAAAATTGGTCATCAAGACCTAGAAGATTTTGTAAAAAGAACTGAGAAAAATCCCTTAGAAGACAACCTGAGAGCCATTGTTCATAGGAACTTGCACTTGGTGTCTACATTTCCAACTTCTAATCATAACACATAGTTTGTCCTCCAAGTTGCATCTCATTACATCTGAGATGATAGAAGTGTTAGAGATTCCTTGGGACAAGTCATGATAAGATTAGATCCTGAATTCTTTGATATTGTTTTACGGATTCCACACATGGAACAATATAAAAAAATCTCAATTCAAAAGTCACAAAAGGTCTATGATAGTGATCCCAACAAAGCTAAAACATTGATTAATAATCAATGGTTAAAAAATCCAAGGCCTACTGTCTCAAGATGGCCTAAAGGGCTTCCTCAAAGTGATTTCAAAGAGGATGTTAGGGATATGATTACTCACCTGAGCAAGGTTAAAGGATTGCATGTTTCATGTAATTTTCAAGATTGGATGTATGAATACATCCACATAATTAGAAGAAAGAAAGCACATATTGATTGGGGAACTCAGATAAGTGATGAAATCCATGAAAAATTAATCAATGTGCCAACTACTTTGAAATTTTGCATGACTTCCTATCTGGTATATGCTGTTGTAGTAATGAGGAAATTTCCAGGGTTGTCTACAAAGGGAAATAAATATTTTGTACCTTTGTATGAGTTTTATTATTAGTTAAAATTGAGAGAAAGTCTTCATCATTTCAGAAGAGTCATAGATGCCTTCTTTTCACCCCTGTTGTTCACTTTTGATCTGAATCTTGACAAGGAAAGAGTATCGGATAAATCCTACAAAGTGGTTAGTAAGGTTCAATGTATCTTTTTGCAATTTCCAACTTTCACCTACATAAGAGTAGGTTGCTACACTGGGTGTCCACATGTTTCCCAGATATCCCTCAGATAAGTGGATACTAATGGAGTTGTGTAGACAGTTGATCTAAGTTCACAAGGAACGCCAGAGAATACACAAGTCAGGTTTAAGGTTTCCGCTGACAATTGGGAGGTATACCATTCACAATGTACAAAAAGCAAAGTTAGTCGCTGTAGAAATGCAAATCATGATTATCATAACATATAAATATAGATTTGATTTTGAATACTGAGATGTGAAGAGGAAACTGAAGAAGGATCACCAACATGTCTACCACTTTGAAGACATATGGACAGACTACAGAGATGAAGAAGACATCTACGAAATGGATTTTTGCAGGCTGACAATAGAGAAGATCAAAATCCTTGGTGTAGCTGATCTACTAGAGGATTTCAAAGATCCTGGTGACATCATAAACTTTGCTTATGAAGAAGATGAGATTTCTAGGAAGCCCTTAGCTCCAATACAGTGGTCTAAAAAGGAAAGTGTCTCTATCATAGAAAGGCTTGCTCCCATTTTACACAACATAGTAGAATGGTTGCATAAACATGGTTTCCAAATGAAATCTTTTAGGACCAAATCAAAAGGAGAAGCACCAGGAGGAGAAACCAGCCAACGACAGTAACTCTGCACAAAAAACAAACATGCGGATACTCCCTCTTCTTCCCAAAGAGGTCTTAAAATCAAGTTCACCTTTTGTAAGAGTGCTTCACAAATAGTTGAAGAACAGGAGACAATAGAATTTGAAAAAACACATGCAGAAGGAAAGGAGCCCGCTTCTGAGGAACAATCATCTGAAGAAGAAGAGAATGAGAGTGAAGAATCAGATGAAGAAAAATCTGATGAGGAAGAATCTGCAGAAGGTGAAGTTGAAAAAAAAGGTAATGAGGAGGAACTCAGGCACGATGATGAACAACCTCTATCTCCCCATGAGAATATTGTTGAAGATCTTCCCTAGACATCATCGCCTGTTACTACCAATATTCCTCATACTCCTTCCAATCCAACTACTCCTCCACCTCCTCTTCCTACCTCACCTCCTCCAACAATTTCAGATGCAGTGAATGTTTCCATTCCCCCTATAGTATCAACTGTCCTTGTCACTCCTACAGTTTCAAACTCACAAGTGTTGATGTTTTGTCAAGTTCTCCCTCATCCATTCCCATTTTTTCATCTTCATCTTTTAATATCTCTTCAAAGGCTGAATTTCACAGGTTCATGAATGAGTCTTTGCAGGATCCACTTGGTTTGCAATCCACCAAAGCTATCATGACTGATTCTACTTCGATTGTCACAATAACAACCATTCCTACAGAAGTGGATACAACGCAAGAGTTGATTGTAAGTCAAGAAGCATATACTTCCTCCCTTCCTCCTTGGTTGATCTCTCAAGTATCAAATCCAAAGAAACAAATGATCTCCCCATATGAGCTTGATCTTGAAGAGATAGCTCCTCCAAAAGCCAAGGGGAAGAAAAAGGTGAAATTCCATTCAAGGATTCATGTTGACAAATCTAGTCACAAGTTTGTAGAGATTGGTCTACCCCCACAAGAAAAAGGTGATGTAAACTTGGAGGATTACACTGTCACAAGAGTCCAACTTGGAAAAGTGACAAATGCAAGTGCAAAGGTAGATGCACAAGTGGCCCTAGATGCATTAGCAGGAAGGCTTGATAAGATGGAGCAGGTCATAAATATGTACAAGGAGAAAGATGAGTGTTATGCAACAATTTTGAGGAATATTGCAGGCTCTTCTGGGGATGTACAACCTATGGCCATGGTGAACATCAAGGAACCAATGATGCAAAAGGCAGAGAAATTTGCCTCCAAGGGTAAGGTGTTATATGATTTCATTGATGAAATGATAGAACATGGTTCACAGGTCATAGTTGTTGCAGATGAGAAAACTGCTCAAATAGCCAAGCTGAAATTAAAGCTTGATAAAGAAGAAAATATACTTTTCGAAGAGAAAAAATAAATGGAAACATGTCTCACATTTTGGTCACAAATGCAAGAGACAAAGCTGAGTAAGTTGGTGAAAATTGGGGTAATTCCCGACAAAGAGAAGTATGTGGAGGTAAGGGAATCTCTCAAACACCGCATACAAGTGATCATCTCTTATTGAAGATATCCACCAAGTACAAGAAGATGTCAAAGGACATCGTGTTATCCTAGTGAATGGAATTGACGAGTTACCGAGTAAGCTCCTTGATGATGATCATACTTTCCTCTCGGTCAGTGAGATAACTCAAATATTCAAGGAAGTTGTCATGAAGCAAGTGGAAGACAAAGGTTTTTCAAACACTTCCATGCACACCATATGTGATGTACGACTTTCTCTTGACTGTCTCAAGACGCATCTAGAAAGATGTAAGAAAATCTTCTTGTCTGCAAGAAGATCAATCACAAGAGTTCACACCATTGTGGATTATACAGTTGGTCTATATTAGGCATTCGTGCTGGAGACAAAGAAGAAATATGAAGACTTTTGCACCCAATGCAAGCAACCATAAAGACTTCCTTTCATCTCCAGTGTTTAGATAGTTTTATGCTTTCATTTATGTATTTTGTAAATAGTTCTCAACATCTTACATGCCATTTTCCAAGATGTAATTACAAGTAAAATCAAAGATGTTTTCCTATAATGATGGACAACATTTTTTAATAAGTCGACTTGTTAGGTGAGATTTTCCTAAATTTGCTCACCTAATTTTCCTAAATTTGCTCCTCTGATTTTACTAAATTTTCTCTCCTCTCCCATATATAAATATGAGAGGATTCTTTTGTAATAATTATCTTTTATCTTTTGCAACGAAGTGCTGCCCATTTGAGAAGCAAATACATGAAACTTTGTGTTCATCTTTGTGAATCCATTTTGATCAATAAAGAAGTGAAGTTGCATACCAGACTTTGTGTTGGAATCGATTATCTTTTGGATTTGATTGAAATTGGCAACGATTAGTGATTGAGATCTAAAGGGCTTTGAGTAAATCTGTGTAAATTTTGAGTTGCACTCTTTACTTGAATTTGTGATACTGATTGAATACTATTGGTGAATTATTTACAACACTTTGTGCTTGTATTTATTCATGCTATTCATAGATCTATCGTGGAGTATCTAGAAGACTTTGTGCTTCTAATACGATGTTGGTTACATATCTTAAAGGATTCATTGGTGAAAGCTATAGAACGACTATGGGCCTTCATGAGATTTTCTTATTTTATCATTTATTGTTATCATATTGGTATTCTTAGTCTTTGCTTTGTCAAGATAGGAATATTGGAATTACTGCTTTTTTTTTTAGTTTGAAGTTGTATCGAATCAAGAACTTAAAATCGTGAAGCATTGTAAAAAATATTCTCTGAAAAAGGAGAGAATTATGAATGTGACACACCCCCAACTCTTAATCGTAGTGTACATCATTGTGAATACTTAATTAGTTTTACTTAGTTTCAATAAGTAGTAAGAAGGGTGCCTCCCCTTTCTGAGAGGAGAGATTGTATCTCACACAGTTGTGGTTGAAATCAAGTTTTGTAATCTTTTAAAGGGATTACATAATTTTCACCCAACAATATGATAATTGAATTCCCATTAGGCTAACTCATTGACCACCTAGTATACTAAATTGGTCACAACTCTTGAAGGAGTAACTAGCTGAGACCAAACTATTTTGGGAGATTATAAACATCAATTAGGGATTTTAGCCTAGAAATTAGATAAACATTGTATCATACAAAAGTATTTACTATTGTATGATAGACAAAATCACCAAAAATAATATAGATGAACTTACATGTGAAATTTGAGGTTAAAACACTTAAATACTAGTCCCCCCGCTTGACCAATGCATTATCTAGTATACCTTTATATCTTTGGTGCACTAGGTAGTGCAAATGTACCTACCTAACATGCTTGATTGCACATATGTATCTTGCTAGCATACTAAGAGACACAAATGCACCTTAAGGGGCATGTAACCTAGAGTACATATTTTCAAAACTTAATAATTCAAATTAGTTCTTAATGTTTATTCAACATATTGAAAAGAGAATACAATATAAAAAGAAAAGTCTCACATATTATCCTAAAAAAAAACCCACTCATATTTTTACTTGCATATAATACTTTAAAAGAGAGTAACTTTTGAATGGTACGCTTAGGTTGCAGTCCCATGGATGGGCTTCAAGAACTACTTTTATGTAGTAGGGGGTCTCAAGAGGCAAAAAAATTATAAAATGCTACAAAATTAATTAGAATCTTTTTGATAAATAAGAGCCCCTACTTTTTAAAGTGTGATTTTAAGTGGGTGCGTTTGGGATGAGGCTAGAAATTTTCCACTAGCTTAGAAAATTTTCTATCACTTGTCAATCATCTAAAAATTTTAGATTCCCACCAATTATTTTTTAATCATTTTATATTTATATATTCCATTACATTTTGAAAGGAAACACGGGTGGTGGAAACAGTTTCCTACACAGAATCTATTAGGAGAGAGTTGCAAAAATTTCTAAACCAATTAACATTTGCAGTTTCAGATGCACATCTAAAAACACAAACATATATTCAAAACAGAATAACCTCGTAACACAACATATACGTGGGAAAACCCTTTCAGGAAAAAACCCACACTCCAAACACTTAGCTGAATTGTATTAATCAGCAACAACAATAGTTACAATACAATCTTAGAGCTATGCTCTTCAAGAGTTTTCACACTATTACAAGATTCTGGAATAATTTCGACAGCATAACGACGTCTCTAAAAATCTTCAACCTGTCTCATAAAACATGCTAAGACACCAACATATAAATAGAGCTCAACATGAAAAGGTAGGCTCCCATGGTTTCCAAAACCAACTTCAAAGCCCAAGAGGTAAGATGTGTCAAAAAACAATAACTTGCTAATCTATGAAATGTTGCACACAACAACTTTCAAAAGCAACAACACCTATCTCATCTATAACGGTCATCTTGCCAAATACAATGTAAGTTCAACATAGAAACTGCAATAACCAAGAATAGGTGCTTTCCTTACCTCACACCACTTAACTAACGTGAACTCCACCATAAATGCTAGGCTAAAATACAACTCCAATCCATAATAGAATTTGCAAACCAAAACTCTTTAGTCAACAAAGGAAATTACCAAATCAATTTCCACTCCAAAATGGAAATACATGACATCTCCCCAAAATATAGTATCTTCCAAGTGAGTTCCAACTTCTTTAAAAATAGGGATTATGACATCTCATCACTTGCCACGTGGGATGCCACCTCACAAAGAGGTCCCACAAAGATGAATGACAACTTAGGAAGTTAATAACTTAGGATAAAAATAATTATGCAACATTAAAAATAATTCACCATATTGAAACTCTAAGATTGAGACACCTTAATCCCAACATTTAAATATACAAAATAATAAATTTTAAGAAACCACCACCTTATATAAACTTTGGAGCTTAAACTTTTAAAATTAATCTGCTCTACACCTAACACTCACCCTCTCCATGGAACCGCAGCCTTAACATCCCCTGTCCAAAGTCTAAATACGTCATTGCGAGGCAAATTCCTTTTTAAAGACGTCCACTGCAGTTTGGTGACTGAAGAAAAAAAGATGTCGAAGGGACTGGCGTACAAGGTAAAATCATGGAGAACAGAGGAGGGAGCAACTGTTTATTCGGTATTTTCGTGCGCAGATGACGTGGAGCATCGACGACACCGTAGGAACCCATTTCACGTTAAATATCTCCAAGCTGTTCTCTCCACATTTGAATTGGTAACCACATCGATTCTCTGCAAAACGATTTTAACCTCAAACTCGTTAATTATACTTAGTTGCCCCAAAATATTTATATCTGCTGCATAACTTTGCTCATCTCATGGCTTTATTTCTTCTAGCCTTTCTTGAGCTTTTGGCTTTTGGAGAATAATCCACAGCATATCTACTCACTTAATTGGTGTCTTTTCATTTAAAGACATGAAATTTTAGTTTAGTTTGGTACATTTTTGGATTTGCATAATCACATTAAAAATACCAAGCTAAATGCATTTCATTGTTTACAAGTTTAGATTCGCATGAAAGCATTACCGCTTATTTTGCGCCAATCATAACATTAACGCCTGTATCATGTAGCCTTGTAGAAAAAATCAGGCACTTTCCAAAATAATTTGTTTCTGTTTATTTTAAATAATTAAAAATTAAAAATTCTTTATTTATTAAATTTTATCTCTCAAATTTAAAAGGAAGTGTAAAAGGGAAGAAAAGATAAAATATACTGTAGAATAAATTTGTGGTTAGACAGTAGAATAAATATTTAGGATATGTATATAATTTCAGTCTACTCTTCATTATTCTGAGAAAATTTACAAATCTTACATTAATTAAAAATTTTCATTGGACCATCTGAGCTTAACAAAGTAAGCAGTAATCGGCTGCATTAGAGTAAGGTCTCATGGACCCGGGTTTTTAAAAAAATTCAGTAGGTGCTGTTGAGATTTTTTAAGAATATTTTAAAGCTCATGGTTATATGATTTTAATAGTTCAATTCAGCTTAAAAGCTCCAAAATTTAAAGAATGAACTCAGTATTTTGATAAAAAATAATATATAAATAAAAATTCTCACTTTTATTTTTTAATAAGAATTTAAAATTTCGAATGATAGGCAAGTGGCAGAAAAAATTCCTAAGCTGTCCTCAATTTCAATCGCTCAAATCTACAGTCTTAAAAGATAAGGGCTGCAATCCTAATCTGTGTAATAATTTTTTTGTTTGGTGCGGATTTTCCAGCCAAATGGATGTTACCTTCATCATCAGCCAGGTTTCAAACTTAATTGTAGGTTGTTGATTTGCATATATAACAGTTCTGGCAAGTTCTCAGAGCAATAAACAGCAATCGGCAAAAGTGTGTTAATGAATATTTTACACAAAATCATTCTAAATGTCAATAATGAGCTAAGGCGGTGAAGAGCCTCTGGGAAAGGATTATCGTTCGAAACGAAATGCTCAATCAGTTCCCGGATGCGTGCCGCTTTAAGGGTGAGTTGAAATAGTTTCTGAAGTCGTCAAAAAAGGAACGGCAAGATTCCCAGCGCGCGCCTCTGGGAAAGGATTATCGTTCGAAACGAAATGCTCAATCAGTTCCCGGATGCGTGCCGCTTTAAGGGTGAGTTGAAATAGTTTCTGAAGTCGTCAAAAAAGGAACGGCAAGATTCCCTGTAGCGCCTCTGAATGGAGGCCCTATGTCTGAAAGGTGGGTTCAAAAAAATATGTTCATGAATATTTTAAGCAGAAAATCAGTCCAAATGTCAATAATGGCTAAGGCGGTGAAGAGCGCCTCTGGGAAAGGATTATTGTTTCGTAAACGATGTTCAATCAGTTCCCGGACTGGGTTCAAATAGTTTCATGATGTCAAAACAGGAAATATCAAGATTCTGGTAGAGACCCTAAAAGCATGAGGCCAAACATGAAAAATGTCCGAGTCAGTGTATTGGAGGGCCAAATTTCAGAGACAACACAAAAAGGTGTGTAAGTAACCTGAGCGTGTGCCTCTCCAAACGGTGGGAAAAAAGTTCAAACATAGTGTGTGATACAACATTATTTGCCATCGCAAGCGGAAAACCCTATTTAACCATTGGGAAACCTTAAATACTTGAACCTGGAGAAGCATGGGGGACAATACTTTACAGAAAATCATTCCAACAGGCAAATTTATCCAAAAAAAAAAAAAGAAAATTAGAGAAAGAAAGAATTCTGCACCATCAGAGGGTCAAGAATCAAGAGGAGCAAAAATGAGAACCAAATGTCACCCCCAAGTAAGCAAGGCATGTTAATATCATATTATGCCACTTCATAGAGGAAACTAGCAATTCCTTGTGTAGTTTCCTTAACTGAGATGTTAGCTTCTTTGATTCACTAAATTTTCAAAATCAAACATAAACCTTTTAGCACTTTCTGAATCACCAAGATCCAAAGGAGACGGATGTGATAATAGTACAGTAGCTGGGTGTGAATGAATAAGTCAACTTATTCCACTTATTGGCAGCAAGCTGCATGGTTTACAATTCATGCAAATACATACTGAAAAATAAATACATTGTCTCTGGCGGTAGGCCTTCTAGAACAATTTGTGCAATGACCAACTAGATGAAGTGTGGATCTCGGCGGCTATGCCATCCAAACTCCGATACAATTCCTACACCAATATTAGAAAAGATTCTGGTGGTAATGCCTTTCAGGATTCACTAAAACTTACAATATTTAATTCAAATATATTGTTGTGGCGGCAGAGCCCACCAGACTTCAACAAATCTATTCTAAAACCAAATAGAAAACTACTCAGTTTCTTACAATGAAATGATAAATCATGAACATACAATATTTCTGAATATAACAGCAATAAACTCCTTTAAATTTTTTTAATTCAGCAAATATATTAAATGTATTAGCCACTAATGATGTATATTCAATCCCAAACTGTTTGATCAACTACAGAGGTTAAAAACAGCAGAGATATTAAGCAAATCTGATATAATCCAAAGCACTACAAACACTTACAAGATATTCTTGATTATTGTAGCTGTATGGCTGCTGTATACTGTTGATACAGCTTAGAAATGGAGGCAAAATCACAAATAATAAATTGATACCAAAAGCAAAAACTGTCTTCTTCAAATAAGCTGATTTTTATGATATGTACAATAGACAAAATGGAAAACTTGTGTCAAACGTGTCTCTCAAATTGTAGCAATGTGTATGGCAAACCGAAGCATTTCAAAAGGCATCTAAAAAGCTGATCAATATTATTTTAGCAGCTTATAAAGGCAGTGATTACCCTTGCATAGTACGACAACTTTTAAACGTCTCAATATTACCTCACAAAATGAATTGCCCAAATCTTTTATTAGTATGGTAGCCTCTTGATGTGTACGGAAAACAATTTTCACTATAAGTATATTAAAATCAACTCCACTTTGAACTGCAGCCTCCTTAAAAGGATATGGTAGGCCAACACAAAGTAAATACAAATCTTTTAATTTGAATCAGCCAAAATGAGGTACAACTGAGAAAAGAAAAGTTACACCAGCCTAGGAATGGCGAAAATTAATATTTTTTTTATATTTTAAATTTCAGATATATAAATATTTAGAAATCATTTATTTGATTTTGATAATTTCTGACATCAAAATCTTGAAACTCCTCACGCACATACATAAATTCTGAAATCACATCAAACTGAAATATATTGTGAAAAATTTCAAAAATAATTGAATCCAGAAAACCACAAACCAACTAAAACTTAATTTTTTTTCAAATTTGGACAAAACTTTTGAAATTTTCAATATGCTCTTAAAATATTTTTTTTCACATATACAATCCATATATGAAATTGTTTATCCATGTAAAGTCCTTTACCAAGAGTTTTCAAAAGTACTTGCTAATTTGTCACTTTCCGCTCATAGACATTTCAACAAACAATTGACAGGACAACAAACTAAGCAATATTGTTGAGTTTTACAATGTAAAACAACTGCAACTATTATTAATGGTCATAGGCATATTCTCAAACAGTTTGTACCCATTGAACAATTCATAGATATTTTAACAAACGGTTGACCAACATTCTTTATACATATGAAATCAAATATCATGCTAACCAACTATTTTTTCGATCTGTATGTTAATCTGAATGTTGAGTGATCCCTTGCTGACTGATATGGATGAGTGCTAGTCTGAACTGAACTGTAGAACTGCTCACGTCAAATTCCCCTGTAGCTGAAAGAGTTCTGGATGCTCGTGAGTGTTGGAACTGATGACGTCTGCTGTAGATGATGATGAAATCCTCTAAATCTGCTCCAAACTCTCTACCATTTAATCTTGGGCAGTCGTATTTAATGTCCCTGCTGATATATGTATTAACGTCTCTAATTTAATTTGATTAGTGATACAACAGGTTTGGGAGTTGAGATTTTGAGTAGTACTTGGGATACAATATAGCAAATGATTCCACAATACATTTAGAACAATCTAGCAGGGGATTCGAGGGGTAGGATGCACTTTTGAAGGCGTTTTCTGTGAGGAAATGGGCTGTCAAGGCAACAACTCTGGTCAGAGGAATGTGAGTGAAAGAAGCCTTGAGAGTCAAGACATCAATGTCTTAACTGGGTGAGGAGTCCGAAGGCCTTAGGAGAAGAGGGAAGTGGGTTGGGAGACAGAAAGGGAATGGAGGAAGGAATACCAACATGGGAGAATAGAATCTGTCAGGGTGGAAGTGGTTAAAGAACCCATCATGTTTGGGAGTTGCAGGCTTGCAGGTGAAGTGTCAGGCAGGACGGCATTTTGGGCCTTGTTGTGGCATTACAGTCTTACATTTTGACCTCTGTTATTCTCCCAAAAGAGTATGATCTTCCTATTTGATCTATAATGAAACAGAAAGGAATAACCATCTCAAACAGAAAACATTCAAATGCAGGAAATCCACCTCCCATATTGTTATCTCGCCATTCCTTTTACTAACTGGAACAATGTTAGATATCCAAATAGAATGGTAACTCTGAAAGATTCATCTTGCATCTGACATCTAAATCTTTGTGTAAATGGTCCTTGTCAAGCGTGGATTATAATGACATTTTTCTCTAAACGCTTGACTTAGTTTTGAAAGGAATTGTATGAGACAACTCCTTTGGTGTAAAGATTTTCAGATCTTCATAAGACCATGTTAACGCATCTTTGTACTTCTCGAAAAATACTTAAAATTTACTTCTTTCTTTTAGTGAACAACACTTTCCCAAATTGATCATTCCAGGTTCATTTGCAATACCAATATCAATTTGTTCATATTCCTTGATTGAGAATTGATCTTATCTTGGATCCACTCAAAGATATTCTCAAGAGATACTAAACCCCTTGGAATCTCGTTACCTTTCAATTGAATAACCTCGGACTCGGTTTTAATTTCAGCATTACCTCCTTATGGAACTTGTCTCAATGATTCTCGATAGGTGCAAGAACCATCTTTAAAGAATAAACCACAAAAATCATCCAACTTTTCAAAGAAATTAATGATGTGCTGATCATCATTAAATACTTGTCAACTTTTTGAGTTATCTTGCAATGCTGGGCAATAAATCATCTCAATTACGAATGTACTTTGCCATATCTCGGAATGTGACATAAAAAGAGAAGCTGAAACAAGTGCATCAGTCCTACTATTTTCTCCTTGTGGGATATATTTGATTGCAAAGCCGTCAAAGATATATAGCATCCCATACTTGATTTCTATAATGCCTGAGGCGAATCAGTCCTTTGTGGGATAGGTGATTGCAAAGGTCTCAAAGATATATATAGCATCCCATATTTGATTTCTGTAATGCCTGAGGCGATCCTTCTTCACTTGAAAGTTTGAAACTGCTCTTTTATATGTTTTACAATGAACTCTGCATCTCCTTCCACTCTTAACAATTTGATTTTTCATGTTATGAGTATTCTCGAGTCCCAACAAGAATGCCTTTTACTCTGCGGTGTTATTAGTACAATCAAATTGCAAACGGTAAACAAAAGGGCATAACTTGCCTTTGGGAGATGTAAGGACAACACCAGCACCTGAACCTGTTGTAGAACAACTCCCGTCAAATTGCATGGTCCATATATGTTGGTGTTCCTGTTACTTTTGAAATAAGTCAATTTTATTTCCTTGTTTTCTTCATCTGCCATCATCATATATGTACCAAGATCCATCTCCTTAGGGTCTTTTGACTTTACCACTGTGAACTGAAATTTCTATTCAGGTTCCAATCTGACTTTTTCCTCCTTTGACTGGAATGGTTGTTGAGGGCCAATCCAATTGAGTTTATCCACCAGGATCTTTAGAGAAACTACGGCTTAACAACATATCATAAACTAGCAGGAAAATCTGCTACTAAGATAGTCATCATAATTCATTTATTTGGATGTGTTGCAAGAGCAACTTTGTTTATCCTTCAATTGTCCAACAAGTGGTACCGACTTGGATTCAAGCAGATAATACTTACCGAAAGTTTTTGTAAATAACAAGCCTAAAGCATTCGTTACCTTGATTGACATGACATTGTTTGAATCCCCCTAATCAATGATGCAATTACTTAATTTGTAACCAGCTATATAGAGAGATACATATAATGGATCTGGCTTTTCTCCTGCTGGTACGGAACACTCAAATAAATTTAAAGGGCAGTAGAGCTAGTACATGGGCTAGCTGAGTTAATTTCTTTTTGATAAAACCCACAAGATGAGGTAGTTGAATGAATACTTTGAAACAAAATCCAGAACAGGGAGATGCAAACTCAGGGGACAGAATCCAATTGAAAAGGTGGAGGAGAACAGAAGCAACAAGGCAAGCTGTGGCAAGGACAATACCACCTCCAACTCTTTTGTTGGTCAGGCAGCTGCAATAACTCAACACATTAAGTAGCGATGCAGGGTTTTTGGGATGAGTGGCAAGTAATGTGGGTTGATCGCTATAAATACAACAGTGTGAATGCATCTATGCAGATGATAAAACGCATGTATTCGCGATTCTCTCTTGGAAGTGCAGGACTAGGGCTTTTGTACGTTTATATTTTATAAACTCATTTAGCATCTTTATTTTGTTTAATTATTTAATTATCTATTGAAGTTTTCTTGAGTACTTATCTCTGTTAGTCTGCTTCATTAATTATTATTCTAGTAGTAGTTCATTGAATATAAGTTGGCAATAGTAATAGTTTCGTAACATTTTATATTGTTTGGAAATAGGCATTAGGAACCTCTTTCATTTTCTCTAGCTAGTCGTTGAAAGGTGGTGGAATTTTTACATTTGGCAGCTGATATATTTTATCTACAAACAATGCAGTTGCCACCACTTTTGTGAAAGGAAGTAGAGTTGCGGAACAATGCTTCCAACACTAATCTAAGAAGGAGAGATAGTGCAGATTCATACAAATCATTAAACTGTTACAGAAAAAGAAACACATTCAAATACACACATAAAAGATTAATACCATAACGCACAGATTTACGTGGAGAAAACCTTTCTAGGTAAAAAACCCCACACACCAAAAGCACAATACTTTGTATTATCAGTAACCAATACAATAGCAGCACTCAGCTTCTTAGATGTCCTCTAACTTCAACAAGAATCTGGGATAATTCTGACAGCATAACAAAAAACTCTCTTTTACTCTCTCTACTTAATACACTATGACATAGTATATTATCTACAACAAACAAACGAGATTTTTATCTCTCATGCAATATTCGTAACACATTGAAAGTGTAAACTTGAGTTCAAAACTGAACTTCACAACTGATCACACCCACTCGTGGAGAAATAAATATCTTCATTAAAGTAGCAAGCTTGCATGATCATCTTAACTGCTATTTATGGTAGTTCCAACACCATGCAACCACCTTTGTAAATAGCTCCACCGCTAATTTGCTTCATGCGTTTTGTTCTCATAGTTAGCTCAAAGTCTCCACAGTCTTATCTCATCCACTATTGTCTTTAATATGCAAAATACACTGCATATTAAACTCCATGTGATCAGAGAAGTTTTAGTTTTCCTCCGTTAAAACAGGTTGAGACACCACTTATCTCAACAATCTCCCACTTGTCGAAGACCTGTCAGGAAGTCATCTGTAATCAACTACTCAAGGCCCCAAGGCCCATTGAAACAACACACCATCTGAACTTATCTGTGCTCACTGGCTTTGTCAGTGCATCTACAACATTTCTCAAAGTGTTAACCTTCTCCAAATTTACCTTTCCATCTTCTACCATATCACGAACAAAATGAAATTGAACATCAATGTGCTTTGTTCTGGCATGGAAAGTGCGATTCTTTGCTAAGCAAATAGCACTCTGACTGTCGCAATAGATAGTAATTTTTTCTGCATCAAACCAATATTTGAACACAACCTCTTAAGCCAAATGGCTTCCTTGCAATCATGAGTAGCTGCCATGTACTTTGCTTTTGTTGTGGACAAAGCAACTACAACTTTCCGCTTACTCATCCAACTTATCGCACCACCATTCATCGTGAACACATATCCACTGGTGGATCTTATGCTGTCAATGTCACCTGCCCAATCTGAATCCACATATCCATGAATACTTATAGAATGCTGAGAACCAGTAGGATAACCATGATAACATAAAAGTACTCGGAAGTACCTCACAGATATCTAAACACTCTCTTTACCGCATCCCAATGTACCCATCCAGGATTAGCCATATATTGACTAAGGACTCCCACTGCTTGGGCAATGTCTGGCCTCGTACAAACCATCACATACATCAAACTACCAACAACTCTCGCATATGGTACTCTAGTCATGTCTTCCATCTCATTAGGAGATTTTGGACAATCCTCCACAAAAAGCTTGGTCCCTTGCATCACTAGAACAACAATCTTGTAATCTGCCATGCTGAATCTCTCCAACACTGAATTCACAGTTCCTCTGGCTCAACCAAAGCTTTTTGCAAGCTCTATCTCTTTTGATCTACATCCCCAGAATATACCTTGTTGTACCTAGATCCTTCATTTCGAACTGTGATGACAACTAAGACTTCAGATCTAAAATCAAATTCATACCATTCCCAAAAAATAACATATCATCTATGTACAATGTAATTATGAGAATGCAACCATTTTCAGATTTGTAATATACACAATGGTCAAATTTAGATCTCAGAAATCCCAAAGACAACACAAAGGTGTCAAATTTCTGGTACCACATTCTAGGAGACTGCTTAAGACCATATAAAGACTTCTTCAACTTGCAAACCAGATTTTCTTTACCTTTTACCACGAAATGCTCTCATTGTGACATATAGATCTCTTCCTCCAAGTCACCATGAAGGAACGTTGTCTTCACATCCATTTGTTCCACTTCTAGATCATACGTTGCTACAAGTGATAACAAGAACCGAATAGATGTCAGCTTTGCAATAGGAGAGAATATCTCACCATAGTCAATTCCCTCCACCTGAGAATACCCCTTTGCGACCAATTGTGCCTTGTGCTTTTCAACACTACCATCAAGACCACACTTCTTCTTGAACACCCATTTACATCCAACAAGTTTCTGTCCTTTAGGCAAAGGTGTCAGATCCCATGTACTGTTTTTCTTCAAAGCAGCCATTTCTTCATCCATGGCTTTCATCCAGGAATCTACATCACTCATACCCATAACCTCTCTAACAGTCCTAGGCTCATCAGTGTTAGCAATAAAAGCAAAAACGCAACTGGAATCTAACAGTGAATAACCAAATCTTTTTGGTGAATAATCAAACCTCTCTGGTGGCCTCCTGTCACATGTAGACCTCCTGAATTGTTGAGGTTGTGGTTCTTCTTCTTTAGAACTTTTAGAGCTTCTAGGGCTCTCCTCATCACCAGGTTCTATAGGACTATGTAGTTCACTTTTCATCGGAGTAAGTGGAATTTGAACTACCTCCTTTTGCTTCTCTTCTTTCTCTGGCTACAACTCAATCTGTGGAAGGTTTCAACTCTCGAAATATTACACTTTTGCTATGGAGAACCTTCTCCGCCACTGGATCCCAAAGCTTGTACCCTTTCACACCGACACCATAGCCAATGAGGATACACTTAACTGCCTTGTTCTCCAACTTAGACCTCTTTACACTCGGAACATGAGCATAAGCTTCGCGTCCAAAAACTCTAAGATGTCTCATCGAAGGCTTCTTACTAGACCATGCCTCCATGGGTGTCTTTTCAGCAAGAGCTGATGTAGGAGATCTGTTGATCAGATAACATGCAGTGGCTACAACTTCAGCCCAAAACTTTTGCTCAAGGCCAACACCACTTAGCATACTCCTAGCCCTCTCCATCAACGTCTTATTCATCCTCTCTACAACTCCATTTTGCTGTGGGGTGTATGGAGTTGTCCTATTTCTCTCAATCCTGTGTTCCTTACAGAACTTATCAAATTCTGCCGAACAAAACTCACCACCATTGTCAGTCCTCAAACATTTAATCTTTCTATCAGTTTGATTTTCAACCAAAGCCTTAAATTCCTTAAACCGATTAAAGACTTTAGATTTACTCCTAAGGAAATAAGCAAATGTCCTACTGTAATCATCTATGAAAGACACAAAATATACAAATTTTCTTAATGAAGGAGCATTCACAAGACCAAACACATCTGCATGAATATAGTCCAAAACCTCAGAAGACTTATGAGAACTGGAATAAAAAGAAACACGGTTTTTTTTACCATATATTCAATGTTCGCAAAAGTCGAACTCAAGATTACAATCATCAAGGCCTTCAACAAGGCTTTTATTTTTCAGGATTCTAAGAACCTTCTCACCAATATGACCGAGTCTTTGGTGCCATAACATTGTCTTCTCCGCTGGAAGCTTCATCTCCAAAGCATTTGCACCCTTAGGTACCCAGAATGCACGACCATTAGATGTACAAACAATAGACTTCTTCACTGCTAGATCTGATGGCGAGGATGAAGAATCCAAAGGATTTTTCTATGGAATATCAGAAGAACTATTGCATTGAATAGTGCATGCATCTAGCTTGTATAGAGTGCCAATCCGAACACCCTGAGCCAACACCATAGATCCTTTTGTCATCTTACATCCTCCATTTGAGAAAACAACCTGCACACCTTCATTACTTAACTTACAAAAAGAAGGTTTCGTGCCAAACCTGGGATATGCAACATACCATCAATCCCCTTCACTCTACCATCAGGGAATCTAATCTTGATTCTTCCACAGCCAACAATCTTCAGATGAGAGTTGTCACCCAGTTACACCTTCCCACCATCATACTCTTCATACTTTGAGAACCAACCCCTATGCGAGGTCATGTGGAAAGAAGCACCTGAGTCTATTAACCACACATCTTCTAATGCATGTGTTGCCAAGGCTACAACAAAAGCATCTGCATCATCCTGAGAGGATTTTTTAGAGTCAGAATCAGAGAAATTCTTTTTACCTTTCTTTTTCTTCTCCTCCTTACAATCTTTACGTAAATGACCAGGTTTGCCGCAGTTCCAACATTTTGCCTTGAACTTGCCAGGAGACTTAGATCTCCCTGAAGATTTTGATATGAACTTCTTGTCCTTTTTATTGCCTTTCTCTTTAGGTCTGCCACGAATAGCATGTGCTTCCTTGGCCATCTCAGAAGATTTTCTCCGCATGTCTTCAGACAAGAGCGATGGAACCACATCATCCATTTTGAAATTGGTAGTGGTACTTCCAATAGCCATAACCAGGTGATCTCATGAGTCTGGCAAAGAACATAACAAAAGAATGCAACGATCCTCATCTTCAATCTTGTCACCAACAAAACCCAATTGAGCAATCAACATGTTAAATGCATTCAGGTGATCTGCAATGGATCGTCCATCTTCCATCTTCAGAGAATACAATTTCTTTCGTAGGAATAACTTGTTTACCAGGGATTTAGCTTGATAAAACATCTCCAAGCTTCTTCCAAAGAGATTTAACAGTCTTCTCTTCATGGACATTTAGGAGCACTGAATCAGCCAAACAAAGTCTAACCAAACCCTTGCCTTGGCTTTTCGATCCTTCAGATTCCACTCTTCCTGAGTCATATTGGTTGGTTTTGTTTCGGATATTGCAACTCACATATCTCTATTCACAAGCATATCCTCCATTTTCAACTTCCATAACTCGAAGTTGCTGCCATTAAACTTATCCATCTTGATTCTACTGGATGTGCGTGCCATCTTTATTTTTGCAACAAGATTTTGAAATACTTCTACAAAGACTCCCACTCAAACAAAGATCAGTACAAAAAACTTGCTACCAAACAACGGGACCCAAACTGGCCAGGCTCTGATACCAATTGAAAGGAAGCAAAGGTGCGAAACAACGCTTCCAACACTAATCTTTGAAGGAGAGATAGTGCAGATTCATACAAATCATTAAACTGTTACAATAAACGAAACACATTCAAATACACGCATAAAAGAATAACACCATAACACAAATTTATGTGGGGAAAACCTTTCCAGGTAAAAAAAACCCACACACTAAAAGCATAGTACTTTGTATTATCAGTAACAACAATTACAATACAACAACATTAGGCTTCTCCAGGTGTTCACCAATCTTCAACAAGAATCTGGGAAAATTCTGACAGCATAACAGTGTCACAGAAAAACTCTCAACTTTGTATCTTCTCAATACACTACAGCATAATAATTATCTCATCAACTACAATAGAGATATTCTTCTATCATGCAATATTCATAACAAACTAATCTAACAGTCTAAAGCTGTCAGTTAAAAACTAATGCATGGATGACTCAATCTCCGACTAGCGGAGAATACAATATCACTGCTCATGCAGCAACTGCTTTCTAATAAGTTCAGTCCTTCACTGCTGCAAACAACAAGTTAAAATCTCTTCATGCATTGAATAAGATTTAGTTAACTCCAAGTCTCCACCGTCTTATCTCATCCACCGCGGACTGTAGATTAAAATCTCCTTATGCATGATCGGAAAGAGTTTAGTTCTCCACCGCTAACTACAAGTTGAGACACACTCATCTCAACACAGATGAGTTAGAGAGTGATAAGTATTTGGAGAGCATCATAGCTGAGGACCTTAACATGGATGATCATGATTTGGTGTAGATGATAAATTTTTTATTTTTTATTTTTGTTTGTGTATCAGCCTATCAGACTATCAATATTTCTAAATTTCACTATGTAATCGAATATTAAATATCAAATATGCAACGTCAAATCAAAATGTGAACTATGATTATGAAATATGAAGTATGGACTCTTTGACTCTTTGACGCAATGACATTTGTGTATTTAAAGTTAATGTTCATTGTTAAAATTTACTACTGCTCTTGTTTTGAAAGTTCAATGTCATCATATTTTCTATAAATTATTAATTTTTTATATTTTTAATTTTTATTTATATTAAAAAAAGGGCATCTCCAAGTACCCCGTCTCCTATTTTTTTTTTAAAAGCTGTACCGGTACCAATCTCCCGTACTAGTACCAGTACCAATCTCCTGACAACTATGGAGGTAAATGTCATACATCCTCTTTTTGCTACATTCAAAAATTGCCTAGACTTGGTATTAAATGCCAACATTACAATAGACAAATTTTCAAGGAATCATGGTTTCCATCCTCGAAATTTTGTTTTGTACATAAAATAACTCTATATTCTTAAGATCTAAAATTTCTCATTTTTTAGTTTAATGAAAAAAAGTTGATTCCATTTGGAGAACTTCCGGTTTTTGTTCATTCTAAATACAAGCTAATATTAAATTTAGGCTATCCAAATTGTCACCTGCGATTGACATCGAGTGCTCAAGAATAGGTTTCTAAATCTCTAGCTTAGGCTTGAAATAATTTAAGATAGTTTGGTAATTTCAATGATCCTTTTATTAAAGATGCCATGTTACCATCTATAAAAGGTGAATAAAATTAGGTGCAGGTGTCTCCCATGTTTAATTCGATATCTTGAATAATTTCACATCTCATTTTGGTCATCTATTTTTTAGATATTTTAATGATTAAACATTTATTTTGGTATTGATTTATTTGATTTGAGATTCTGGTATTAATGATGGACTAACTACTGTCATATTCATGGTATTATGAGGTGGATGCAGGATAGAATTCTCCCCCTCCAATATATCGAGGGAGAGTATCATCAACACATAACCTTGAGAACCCACACACTTGCACAAGGTTGCAATCTGGCTGTATGTTAATGCAGTTTAGACATGTAGGGGTCTTCTTGCATATCGTCATGAGTTTGTGTATGAAGTTTTCAATACTTTGTATGGTTGCATGAAATCTCTATTTCATGAGATCTTTGTATTCATTTGTTTGAATACGGAATTGTGTTAATATGAAGCCTGATATTAGTTTTACTTTGTTATCTATGTATCATTTTGTGACAACTAGACAAACGTCTAACTTCCATATTTTATGGTCATCTTTATCTAAAAGAGTTCACTTGATATTAAGGAGAATAAAAATGAAATTTAAATTAAATTTAATTAACTTAATGAAAGTAGTGATTCGAATGGAGGGAATCTTGCCACACTTCTGGAGTCAATGACCATGGTTGAGCTCTTTGAGGATATAATGGGAGAGTAGAGGGGAGAAGAAAATGGGTGATGAAAGGGGATTTTTCATTATGGCACACACAGACTGCGGCTTAGAAAGAAAAAAAAGAGAGAATTATTCTGTAAGGGTGTTGATTTTGTAGAGCCCTATATGGGAATAGGAATTCTAACGAAGCAAGGGGACACCGAATCATACTTCTTTCTGTGGCATTTATGTCAATTGTCACATAAATTTTCATGCCATTTAATTTTGGATAAGGCATAGTTAGCAATTTTGGTACCATAAGGGTGCACTTGGAGTGATAAGTTTATTTGGAGGTAGAGGAAGGAAGAGTGGGAAGTGTATAAAAAAAACCAAGGTAAGGTACGTCTATAATTTTTTGGTTTGAAATATTTCTGGTAGTCTCTTTATTTTATTTATATATATATATATTTATAACATTTTGGTTTTCAAATCATATTTATGTTATTTATAATTTTTTTTGGGACTTTTAAAAATTCATACTCTATTTTTGAATCTTTAATGGCTCGTGATTGGGGGAGTCCACAAATGTGTGGCACTTGTTTAAAGTTTTAAAATAGATTTGTTTAATAGTTTTTTTAACCTTTTATATGCTTCCATAGCTCACATGCATGTCTTTTAAGCAGTCACCACTACAACATCTGCAAAATTCTTCTATCCTGTTACTTCAATGGATAATTAAATAATCTCATTCAAAGCTGTGAGTTGAATTATACAGTAATGGTATCTGGTTATACCAACCAGTTGTATTTGTTTGAAAGTTTCTAAAGCCTTTTCAGCAAATCCATTTAATACATATATATTTAGTGCACATCCTCCAACCATTGTATTCCACAAGCTGATAATTCTTAAGGCATTCTTTCAAACCATTTGCATGCCTTGTCTTAGATACCACGTTTTGTATGCATGTCTACCGGGGCAGCCGCAACAACAATATCTGCAATTTTTTTAATCTTTTTAGTCTTGATGGATGTCCATACCCTCATCCAAGTGTGCAGGACATTGGAAAAAGATTGAGGAAGTCTGGCTTCACACTTGCTAGTAGTAATTCCCTAAAGATTTCTAAAGCCTTTTCAATAAATCCATTTTTCATGCTTGTCTACCAGATCATTTCCAGCATAATTACCAGATAAAAATATGCTTGTAATTATGCTTTGATCGATGTCTAAATGTTCTAGAAGTTCCCTTTTCGTAACAAGTTTAAATTGTATACCTTATTTTAATGATCATATCATATACTAAAAGTGAGCAAGAGCATCTCAAGGTAAGGTATACAAGGAGATTGGATCTCGACAATTTATAGGTCAATTAATACTTAATGATCATCTACCTAAATCAGTAGAATCTAGTAGTACCAACTCATGACAAGGTTTGTCAAGAGTTTGGTAATGAGAGGTAAATTTTGTATTTTATTCTATGTCTTGTATTATATTAGTTTAATAGTCATCAAGAAGAGTCAAGCAAGAGATAGTAGTGTTGTGAATAGATGACCCACATTGATGCAATTAAAAATTGAATACTTAGGCCAAAGTGTTATTATAGTTGTATACACCATAAGTTCACCATAACATAGGGTCCATGTTGGTCAAATATCATGTTAGCAAGAGAGGATCTAGGGGAACTTCATGATAGGCATGTGATGGGTGTGTACATTTTTATATTTAAACTTGGTTATACTATATAGACATCCCTATCTATCACCCTCATTGAAGTGTTGGGCCACTTCTAGTGGTAAGATGATTGGGGGATTGCCTAGTCTATGGTTGGAGATAAAGTGCTTGGATGACACTTACCCTCCTACAACTAGATAACCATGATTTTTTGCACTCAGATGAGATGAATAGGACTGATATCTATAATTGATGGTTACTTCATTTGTAATGAAAACTCAAAATATGTATATTAATGATCTTGGTGGATTGGTAGGACAATAGTCCTAGTTCAAATTGTATTTTATTTGTAAATTTGAATCATAGTGATCTATGAACTGATGTAATATTGGCACATTTTATATGAAATGAGATCTATATTTTTATTGACTTATGTTTTTGAAATAAAAAGCAACAAAACAAGGGTGCTGACCCTTAAGAACAAGGCAACAAAGGCCATCCAGCGAAAGCACACTAACAACACAGTGACAGCAGAGAGAAAGCCATCACCCACAGCACAACATCAAAAAACAAAAAGTAACAGTAAGCGAATGATAACAAGATTCAACATGCAAGTATGAACCAGCCAAATAAGTCCAAAATGAAAATGATTTTTATTTTATTTATTTTTTATGAGATACATTTTTATATTGTTAAATTTTAGACTATTCTTTAATTACATAGTTGATTTGGGCGGTTCATGTCATGTGGTATTGGGGCCTAGGTTCATATATTAAGGCCTATAATCCTACTATGTATGAAAATGAATTTTTTTTGGAACAAGTATACTTAGGCCAGTTCAAAAATACTTTTCTTTCTCTAAGTACAAAAACAAGAGGATCCAAATCAGGGAAGCAATCTAGAAAGAAGAGAAAGAGACAAGCCAAGGCAAAGGGAAAGTCCACCCAACCATCTCGCAGGGAAGAGGACCTATGGTTATTTGAGAATTGGATCTTAGAATTGCATATGGGTTGTATAAAGTCTTTTTACTTCTGAGCATAAGATTTTTAAATGCTCCACTAATAATTAGCTAAGTGCAAGAGCAACTAAGTGTTTGAATATCCTAGAATTGTATCAAATATACATGATGGGATGGTTTCTAGTCTAATTCCTAAATGGTTCAATATGGGACTATGTGGAAAAGAAGGATCATTGATTGGCAGATAGAGATTTGGAATTTTCAAGTTCCACAACGTTGCAAGGTGTGTGTCCTTGGTCTCCTTGTGATGTGTAGCGCAACACTCAGATTTCTGACATGGCTTAATTGCCTTCCATGGATTCATTAACTCTGGTGGTTGTATCAGGAATTAACAAGTCAATCTTTTGGTGCAATGACAACCGTCTGTGCAACAATTGGTATCAGAGCCTGGGTCATGGGTTTGAACCCCTTGCTTGTGCTAGAGGGTGATTGTTGCAAGGTGTGCACCTTGGTGTCCTTGTGTTGTGCAGCACAATGCTCGGGTTTGTGACATGGCTTAACCGCCTCTTGTGGATTCATTAACTCTGGCAGTTGTATCAAACATTAACAGGTCAATCTTTTGATGCCACGACAACCGTCTGTGCAACACACAATGCAAGTCAAATTGTTAGTTGCTCTAAAGAGTTTTATGGTATTGCACTATAACATGAAGTTTTGTACGAAATTACCTTCTTATGTTTAAATTCTTGATGAACATGATTAAAAGACTTGTGAAGTTAGGTTTGTGTTTTAGTCATACTCCTTAGTGAGTTGTGAGAAATTTTGTATGAAGAGCTGTGTACTCTCTTGTAAATGAGGCATGAGTGATAATGTTTATAGCTCATGTACCAATTTTGGGTAAGGAATTAGTTGTGGTCATGTTATTGGACATTGCAACATGAACCAATGTATGGGTACATTGTATTGCAAGAGTAGTATATTTTTACAAACCATTTTGTTGTGTTTGGAATTAGTGTTCCCTCTTTTGCATAGAAGTGCTTGTGTAAATTATTGACTTATTGGCATAGACTGTTTGGGAAATGAAGTAGGTACTAAAATGCATTTTTCCCTAGCGTTTATGAGAAGAAAGGGTTTTTTAACATAGCAAAAAGATTTTATGGTGTTGAGTATCATGAAGGAGATATTAGTGAATTCTCCTTTTGCTTAATGTGCATATTGGTAGATAAAAAGGAGTTATACATAGGTATGGAGTGGGTTAGAGGTCCCTAGTGTAATATTAAATCTTTTGGACAATATATCAATTGCTTGTAGAATGTGGATACAATTTTTGTCATGTTATTTTTCCTATTAATTGAATATTTCATCTTGCATTCTCATTTTATGCATAGTACATTATGGGTGTAGTTGTTAACATTGGGTATAAAATTGAGATGTTATACATCTTTTTTGTGTTAAGATCATGTGATATCATTTGATTGATAAACTCCAATATGATGAAGAATGATACTCATTCCATAATGCATGAGTGAATTTGTTAAGACATATTGCCTTGTGAGTCAAAATTCATCCTAGTGCAATCATGAATTTTAAAAGATTGTTGGTATTTGACATGTGTGTATTTGCAAATATAAATCTCTTGAGTGTGATTAGAGTCTTAATTTTTTGTTTCTTTGTGTTGCTTGAGCATTTTCTCTAAACTACTATGGATTTTAAAAAATCTAGGTGTAATGTAGCATTTTACTCCCTTTTTAATGATTGGAATTAGTCACATAGTGCATGTCAAGTGCAATTTGTGAATATTTTTACTTATTTTGATTATTGATGAATTTCTTAAATGATTGGAAAGGCCAACATTAATTTATTATCTTATTTTTGGTAGTCTAGCAACTAAAATTTGAAATCTATTTATCTTACGACCTTATTGATCATGCTTGATTTATTGTTGAAGTTGAACTCATTTTGCCTTATTGTTAAAATTGATATTTATTCTACTTCGGAGTTATTTCTAATATTGTGGTGGCTATGCTGGTATCTTTTGATTTCTCGTCATATATTATGTAATGTTCTCCTCTATCATGTCCATGATGGACTTCTAATGGATTTTATAAGGGAGTAGCTTACAGAGAACACACTCATTCTTGATGTTTGAAAAATTATGTTAAATGTAATTCTTTATTCTAATTGAATGTAAATGCATGATAATTGAAGCTGTTAGTATAAATAGAGTCATTAGCATACCTAGTTAGCTAATCACCTTTTTAGGATTGACCTATTCACACTTAGCTTAAGTTTACTTAGGATTTTTTTTACTTTTGTCTCATTTCATATGGTTGAGACATATGTCCTCATGACTTGAGACACCTATTGACACTTGCTCACACACTTATCTAGTGAACTCACAAGTGTTCCATCTTTGGAGGGTTAGGTAGAGTTTCACTCCTACCTTCTTGCCTCCTCATCCTTGCCTATATATGCAAGAATTGATCATTGTATTATACACTCTTCATTTGTATATTTGATAGACATACTATTGTGCTTATTTTGTTCACTTGTGGAAGTTTGTTTCATGCTCTTGATCTTGGCATTATCCAACATGGTATTAAAGCCATAAGAGCACATATTTTTTTCATATCAAAACGACTGTCACACAACCATATCAACGGAGCTCATAGAGGCAAATAAACACCGCCATTGCATCAGAAGGCTTGAGAAATGAAGAATACCTTTTGTTTCCTCAATTTTTGATAAATTCTATTTTTTGCACTTTCTTTAGTCTCTGTGCCTATATTGGAAAAGGGTAGATATTTGCAAAGAATTTTGTGGCTTTCCTCCGTCTGTTTGGTCGCAAGTCTTGTGGATCTGGTGTTGCAATTTTAATTTCGTGGGATTTTTGTGCCGAAGACAAGTTTTGGCCAAATTGCCTGTTTGTTTGAAGGACTCCATTTTTTTGGTAGGTTTTATTTCGAGTTCATCTTTATTTGCAACAAAATATACACTATGTTTAGCGTGTCTCCACCTGCAAAATTCATGCACTGACATACATATTACGGACTTTGTGCTTATGTTGGGCATTAATCCACAATATCTCCATGCTCAATAGAGGATTCTGTTGGAGTTTTGGTGTTGAAGCTTATGTGGGTTTGGCATTTGCAAAGTTCATTTGATCTAGTGTTTATTGCAAATAAGGCAAGGAGTAATACATACAACCCTTGCAAGACTTGCAAGCGCCCCTGAGATATCCTCACACAAATGTTGCGGCCTCCAATATAGAGGCATTTCTTTCTACATACCAGGCCGTACTCATTAATGACTTATTATGCAGATTTTGGAATCCAATTTGTAGATTTTCCTTAGACTGCACAACGCCACTCTGTGAGCAGCTCGCGGCCTCTTATAGCATGCGCCCTTCATCCACCCAGCCACCAACCTGCATATATTTATCCAACGGTCTCTATATATTGCAAGTTGTGTTTTTTCATTTTATGCATTGGGCATCCTCATATCTTGCGTGGTCTGCACTTCGCCTATGCGTAGACCTCTGTCCATCATTCCTTGGATAGGTCCTTTATGGCTTTGAATCCCTGCGTGTACCAATCCAAATCATTCAATCGATCTCATGAGCTCATGATAAATAAAATAGATATGTGTACATAGGCCAGTTGAAAGAGGATTGAAAGAACATGTTTTAGGCATTCTCACATCTCAACGGCTTCCATCCACCTTTGAATCGGTCAAATACGTCAACACTTGGCGTGAAGATTTTATACCTCGGAGCTTGTCTATTTGAACGGCCAGACTTTTTCTCGCCATAGCCTAGGCAACCTACAAAACGGTCATTTGACCGTATTTATTAATTAATTAAAAATAAAAAATACAGTTAATTAATAAATACGGTCAAATGACCGTTTTGTAGGTTGCCTAGGCTATGGTGAGAAAAAGTCTGGCCGTTCAAATAGACAAGCTCCGAGGTATAAAATCTTCACAACTTTATTTTTAATTAATTAATAAATAGGGTCAAATGACCATTTTGTATGCTGCATAGACAATTCCATTCCCATGACCCATACACAACTTATTCCCATTTGACTCGGTCAAAATTTTTCAATTTGACATTTTTTGTTTTAAATAGTAACACATTGTTACTCATCAACATTTGCTGTAACTATTTATAGTTTAAATTTTCTCACCATAGTTAATTGTTGGGTTTATCAAAATTTGTAAAGTTTTTCTTTTTCTTTTTGGTTGTCATTTTTGCATAACTTGAAAACAAAGTGTGTTTTTTCGAGTGTGAATAGTCGAGGGGAAGTTGATTCCATTGCAGACATTTTAGTGTCGAGACGTTTTCAAAATTGTAATTTTTCAATCTGTTTTTAAACCTCTGAAAATCAGTGAATTTGTGCAAATTTTTTGATGGGGCATAACTTTCACTTCGTTTATTGAAAATTCACAAACTTTTTTTTGAAATTCATTAGAATTTCACAAGGATTCTAAATTTGTAATCAAAATCAAGTTTTGGAAAGCTCATTTTTCACTATTGTAAAAATCTCCGTGAGTTATAAATGGACGATTTGGCTTCCAAACTTGACACAAGCTTGTAATTCTTGTTTTGCTTCTTTTTGGGGGGTCAACAATTAGATATAATACAATTTTGGAGGGGGTTTGCTAAGGCACAATTCAAGTGCCTTATTATTTGCATCATAGATCCAAAATTTGACTTGTTAACACCACATAATTTGCACACATGGAAAGTAAAAGTACTTGACAACTACTTCAATCTAAGGGATTATAGTGAATAATCAATGAACAACAAATGCAATTTACTAGGGAATTTGAGAAATTTATTTATCATAACAAGTTAGATGAAGCAATGAGAATAATAGGTCTTTTTGTTTTCAATAGTTTGCAATTCCATATTTCAAAATGTACAACTCCTAAGCGAATGTGGGACAAGCTTAAAGATTTCTTTGGTACAATTGATGAGTTCAAGATTCTACAATTGGATGTAGAATTAATAGAGTTGTCTTCTAATTCATTTCCATCTATTGAAGATTTCTTGTTCCAATTCAAGTCTTGCTTTCTAGACTTCAAGGTTGTGGTAAAACAAAAACAGACAAAGAATGTGTCTTCTTGATTTTGTCAAAGCTCAAAGGTCCAAGTTATCAAATGTTTTCTTCTTCTTTCTTCTCTACAATGAATGCTCTTGGATCAACACATGTAATGCCTTTTTTTGGAACAATTTTATGATAGAATCACAAGATAACAATCTAAATTACTCTCTATAGATGCTATCACTTCTTCAAAAAGTCAAGAATTAGTTGCTCAATCATAGAAGGGAAAGAAACAAACTAGGATCAAACTAAGGAATCAAAATAAAAAACTTCATCGGATTCATCTCCTTCATCAAAAGGGAAAATTTCTAAGGACAAGCCCAAATGTACTTATTGTAAAAGACTGGGGAATGAAGAAAACCAATGATACAAAAAGGATATTGATGACTTGAAGACTTATTCAACAAACTCAAATTCAATTGTCTAAGATAAGTGGTTCTTCCCTTTCTATATCATCATTCACATTTTCAGCAAAGGATAAGATTAAGGTATGACATGCATTGCTTTTGCAAACAACACATCACACTTGAGTGGCTTCTTGATTTTGGGGCATCACACCACATGGTTGCATCTAGGGAACTATTTTCTACATTTGTGCTTTGTTCATTCCCACCAACATTGATGGCGAATTTAACACCTATATATTAGCTCTTAAAAAAAGATCTATTAAAATTAGAGAAAGAATATTCAATGATGTACTTTATGCGTGTTCTTTATCCAATAATCTCCTTTCCATTTATCAGATTACACAATGGCATAAGAAAAATAGTTGAGCTCACACCACATTCAATGATTATCAGAGAGACTTGTAGAGTAGATACATCATTGCCATATATCATGCTGACCATGATTCCAGATTGTATTCCTTTTCTTCCTTTGGTTTTACCGACTTTGATGATGGTTTGAGTATAGATAACATTGATACCTTCAACATGCATAAGGAGATACAATTTGGTTATTTGAACCTTGGAATTCTATCCACCTCATTGGTTCCTTCACCTTACATTGATATCACATCTCCTTTATATTCTACTTCTTGAGTATTGAGTGTTTCTATATCATTGTTTTTTCATGATTCAGGGCAACAAGATATTCACAATCGTGTTTCCACTATAGTTGAATGGAATGATTACTTATATGGCATGTCAGACTTGTTTCACGAATCATATTTTACAAAGTTGGTAGGCTCCTTTGATGAAAACTACATCAACACTATTGTTAACTCATCTACATCTTTGGTTTATGTTCTACATCAACCTTCACATGGAGCATTTGAGCAGCTTTTAGAGATTACACTATTGTCTTTGGATCTTATGAATCATTCAAAGACTTCCATTCTTCTCACATGGGAAGATACCATGCACCAATTTATAGTTTGTCTTCTTCCACAAGGAAAAAATGTTGTTCGACATTCAAAGATCATATTTTGCATTCTTCTTCTATCATCACTCAACATTGCGTGTTCTATGATCTTATGGGGGCTCCATAGTCTCCCTTTTTCTCTCCTATGGGGGGGAACATTTCTTGTACTTATGTAATAGAAGTAGACTTTGGGGGGTCATCATGAGTCCTTCTATCTTCTTCACTTGTACATTTCATTTCATTGCATCCTTTCTCTTTTGGAGAGGGGTTTTTATTTTCGATTGGTTTTTTCTCCTTTACTTCACTTTATGAGATATTTGTACATGAGTACCTAACATGGCCTCATAATTGAGACTCATCATTAGTGTATATATTACTCCCTAAATTACACTAAGGGGGAAGGGGAGGTGGTGTTAGTGTAAATAGTCATTATCATACCTAGTTAGCGAATCACCTTTCTAGGATTGACCTATTCACTCACAGCTTAAGTTTACTTAGGTTTCTTTTTCTTTTGTCTCACTTCATATGGTTGAGACATGTGTCCTTATGATTTGAGACACCTATTGACACTTGCTCACACACTTGTCAAGTGAGCTCACACAAGTGTTCCATCTTTGTAGGGATAGTCAGAGCTTCACTCCTACCTTCTCACCTCTTCATCCTTGCCTATATATGTGTTGCCTAAGTTTTAAGTCTAGTTCTAAGTATTTGAATTTTCAGGTATTCTTTTTGTTTTAAAACTTTTCTATCTTTTGTGTCAGTCTTTGGTCAGATTTCTTAACTTTGTTGGTCCACGACCCTATATTCATAACTTGTCTCTCTGCTTCAACTTGGTTTCCTCTTTTGAACTATCCCCATGTTGGCATCAATCTTTTAAACAGTTGTCAATACCCTTTCAGTTATTGCCCAGGTTCTATAACTCATTTATTTTGCAAAGGAGTTTCTTTTCAAAGGCTATCTTTGAAACAAGGTGGGTCTTCATAGTTTTGAGAAAGTTTGTTGGGACCAACGTTCCTTTTTCTAACCATGCCTGATTCCAATGAAGTGTTGAAGAGATCATCCAAAGTGAAGCCTATTGAGAAAAAGAATGTGAATAAAGGACGAACTTGTCAGGTTGTCTATCAATTTATGCTCTCCAATTTTCTATAGTTGGCTATGAGTAATTTATGTCTCTTTAGGTAATTTTCTAGTATTGTTAAGGTGAGCACTAGGAGTTTTAACACAATATAACAAAAATATTTCATTTCTTTTTAGGCCACACTAAGTCCATTTATAGATAGTATATTATCATGTATAAAGAGAGCTACACAATACTATGACAATTTTTCAAGTTATACATCATGATAAGATAATTACAATAGTTAATATTTGATATACTTTTAACTAAGTTACTATCAATAATACTTTCAACTATGTTGTAATTTCCCTATCATGACAAAGTAATTACAACAATGATGATCTTTTTTTTTTTGTTTCAATTTGGATGAATGAATATAATTTATAAATTCAAACATATTAGAAACACTCTTAAAAATATCCCAACTCAACATGAATAAACCTTTACTAGGATCAATTATTGACCATGCTCAATCAAACATTGACAAAATTAAAGATCAAATCTTCAAATACAAACTAAGCAAGTGTGCACACCACTGTATCAACAATTTCATATCCATATTATTTTATTTCTAAAATATTTTAAAAACAATATAATAAAGAGAAAAAATATGTCAAAAAATGTATATTACAAAATAAAAACAAATTGAAACTAAAATAAAAACAATCAAACAGAAAAAATAATAGATAATACAATGCTTACTACTTGGGTCCCATTTACATCAAGTTTTTGTATCACAAAATAAATTCTATTACTACAATATTTCAAATGTAAGTATTAGTCACCATCATGTACAATACATACATAAAAACATAATTTTCTGGATAAAGAAGGAAGTGATTGACAATGCAATGTAACATCATGACATAGCTATTCTTGTTGGTAGATGCTGCTACTTCTGACATACTTCATTCCACCTTTGCCCGAATTTTGGTTGAAATGGATGTTTCGAAAGGGCTGCCTACTAAAATCTTGATTAAAACTTCAAAGGGTTCTTGGAATCAATCCTTGGACTATGAAGGGATTCCCTTCCACTGTAGAAGATGTTTTAAAATAGGTCACGCTGCTGCACAATGTGGTTTCGAGAAAAATGCTTCAACTTCTTGGTGGAAAGGTGCCTCTCAACAGCATTATACGGTTGAGAAGAATGTTGATCAACATAGGAGCTTCTCCGAGGTGGTTGCCTCAGAATCACAAGCTCGTGAGGTATCCCCTTCGGATGTCTCTTCTGGTGGGGTTGCTGAATCTGAACGTCTAGTAGATACCCCCAAAGTTCATGAGGTGGCTGCTTCTGATTCTCTGGGTCTTGGGACGCCTAATCCGGTCATCTCTATTGGCGGGGTCACTAAGGCAACCCCTATTGATTCAAAGGCTGCCATTTTTGGGGAATGTGCTTTGGCTTCCTTTTCTAGCGGCTCTTCAGAAAAGTCTTTATCTGTGCAAAGGAATCAAGATGTAACCCCTAATACTTTGGCTGTTGGCTTTCATCTTCATGAAAGTAGCGAGCTGGTGTGGCACGGTAAGGCGACACAAGTGGAAGATGGCTGGATCATAGTTAAAGGCAAAAAAGATAAATCCTCTCGGTCATCTTTCGACATGACTCTCCACTCCCACAAGAAAAATGTTAATTGTAAATCTTAATAGGTCTTGTTTTGGAGCTAGTCTTTTTCGCTGGCTGCTTGTTGTCTTTTCTGCAGCCTTGCTCTTTTTTGTTTAAGGGTTCCGGGTCCTTCAAAATCTGTTTTTCCATTTATCAAAAACATCATGACATAGCTATTACTTTAAATCACTCTATATAAGATAGATACTATTTCTTACAAATTTACTTTGATTGAAGATATTTTATGTAAATCATATTTAAATCTAGTTGAAAATATAAAGTGGGGGAAATAAATTTCAAATTTTTACTTATATTGAGTAAATATCTAAAGTTTAAATGTACTTAAATTGATGTGTTAATTTTGAATTTTTAGCATATTTTTTATTGTAATTAATTTATATGAGTGGATATGCACATTTGTTACAAATATAATTTATAGTTATTCTTGTCTAAAATTTATATGAACATCATCTATTTGGTTCTACTATATTATAACAATTTGTTATTATTATCTAATCCTTTTTATTGGTACTTCAAAAAAATTTAGTTTGGTTCAAGCCAAGAGTGGGAATTTTTAGCTTGACCCAAATCTCGAGAATTTTTAGTCTGGTCTAAGCCAGAGAGTGAATTTTTTTTGCCTAGCCTAGTTCAGGGGAGGTCACAAATGGGGGACCTCCTCCCTGGCATGTACAGAAGTGAATAGTCCAAGCTTGTGAGCACGATAGTCCAATATGGATGTAAGGCTTGCAAGCACACCACCCTAGTGAGGGGTTAGAACAACACAAGGCTAAACGCCTATCTCATGGCATGAACGCCATTAGCAACCTCAACGTTACAGTTCAAACTTGAGAGCATATCAAATCAACAAGAGTATAGTGTCTACGATCACAATGGCCTAGTGAAGGTTTGAATCCTGGTGGCCACAACAAAAACACCACCATTTTACCATCACACTATGGGATGAACCCCTATTATTATCTAATCTTACTTCATTACTTTTGTACAAAAATGATTAGGAAGAGGTCAAGTTGCATGCAACTAATGATACACAATTAATATAATAGTGTGTTGTACAATCCAATACCCTCTAACCTCTACTTCAGATACAATTTCAACTATCAAATCATTGTTGAAATTTAGACACAATGTGATCAAACACTCTACAAATCTAAAAACATGTTGAATAGACCTCACATGATTATAAATGAAAATTAAAAATATTAAAACTCTCAATTACAATAGCAAATAATTAATCTACAAAGATAATTTACTTAGTAATCATCACTAGATCGTTAATAACTAATAGTGTAGACCTTATTACACTTCTTACTTGTAATAATTATTATCACACTTCTTTATTTATAAGTATAAGTAGTAGTTGAGACATTAGTAAATACTAAATAAAAATGTTGAGAGGAGATCCTTGGAGTTGAGCATTTGTGTAATCTTTTAAAAGAAAAGGCTTATAACGGCGTGGATGGTGTTGATCTATGAGCTCCTCTGGTGCAGAGACCACCTTTTCCTGTGGAAAATTCCAAAAGAAACCGATAGAAAGTCGAGGCTTCTTCCCTCCATACGCTACACGATGCTCTACATTCCAACATCTATCATTGCTCCAAATCTGCAACCAAAATATTATCACCATTCATACTTGAAGTTTAGAAAAGTATATATGGAAAAATTCTACCTTGAGAGCGTCGGCTATGATGACAGTGAATGATGCAGGCACAGGTTTTACACTGAACCACTCGCCTTGCTTGGAGCGCATTTCAAGACCACCCACTTGGTCATTGTACAGGATTGTTATCACGCCCAAATCTGTGTGCTCCCTGAGAAGAATGTCACTTGCATCGCTTGCTTTTTCGCACCCTGATAAATAATTCAGACAAAGCAAACCCTCACATTCTGCAAAATCAATCTGGAAATGTTTGCTCACTCCCAGACCCTCAAGGATAAGTTTTATTAGGGAATTTGACAGATCGGCTAACTTGGAACTGTATCTTCTTACGCTGTCGCTGCACAGCATGTTTAAATGTTGTAAGGATTAATGGCGTTTACAAGCATCTGGAAGGAATGCATTGAATTGTGAGAATCATGTTCTCTTCAATTAAACTTCTAGTTGGATCAGTTTAATGACTCTAAGTGAAAGATTAAAGACAACAAGCAAGAGTGCAACATTTCAAAATGATTTCAAATGATTTCAAATGGGTGAATAAGTATCTTTAAATACAACAATCAAGTCTATAAATCAACAAACTGTGTGGTAGGTCAGTTCATAATGGCTAGTGAAATGGTTAACATGGTGGAAATTCTAATTATTAATTTTAAAAGTTAGGTGATCAAATATAAAATTATAAAATTGATCTAGGCATAGTCCACTCCTATGGATTTGATCTAAAGTGATGAAAATATAAATGAGATTGAGATGTGTGAAGTCATGAGCCAAATTTCTACACTAATATGTCACTTGTAAAGTAATTATCGCATTTAGTACACTCTAATCAATGTGCGCCCAAAATATAAGGTAAAAATGGGGAATCATTGTGTAGTTTTCACTATTATATTTTGCACCCACTTTGATGTGAATGCATTAAGAAAATGCATGTCAAAGTAAGACATGGAAATTAAATAGTTTTTAGACACTCAAAAGGATACCATTTCACATAAAGTAATAGATTATTCTTTTAAAAAATTACAATTAGTGGTTCATTGAAACCTTCAAATTCAAGAGAAATATGCAACAAATAGCATGTCTCACAACTTTTGAGATAAGAATTAGTTTCAACTTGCTCAAAAAAGAATATCATAAAAAAAGGAAAAAAGTAGAGAAGAGAAGAGTAAGAGATTTTGCTTGGTGTGGAAAAGATTTAAAAGCTCTAGCTATGCCAAAATGTAAAATGACTCTATGTAGATGAGGTGCCAAAGGTCATCATCTAGACATAAAATAGAATCTAACTACAAATAGAATGATAAAATGTCTCCATCTAGATATGGTAATGAAGCTCTATTTTATACCAAAAATTGATCATAATTGTCATAACTACATCATTACAATCAAACTTATGAAGAACATTGGTGCTAATATATACTCCCTCCAATTGGTTTTATTCATATGATGTAAGGAATTGGACAAGAGGAGAAAATATATAATTTTGCAAGTTAAAGAATGCAATATAATAAAATATATTATCATGTGATGAGCATGTAAACACATAATCTAGAGATAATCATCAAGGCATGGGTAAATTGTTGCCCCTAATGTGGGAAATAACAAGATAAGGATAGTCATAGATGCTAGATAAAAATTATGCAACCACATCAAGCATATAGTAATTATTAATATATATATAACATCATGTAAGATAAAAAAAAATAGGTATAAGATAAATACTGAAGCACATAAAGGATAAAAGTATTAGATGCCCCTAGGGTTGCCTCTCATGATAAGGTAATCACAAGCAATAAGTAATAATGATAAGTCATAATAAGCACAATGAAGTACGTCTCAAAGGATATGAACAATGGGAGTATTACCACCTAGGATGATCAAGAATAAATATGATTTCCATCATGAAGATATAGATCATAAATGCTACCATAGAAAACTAAAGGTTATAATGAATGCACCATCAAATAATAGATTTTATTAAAATCTATGTTGAAATAAGTCATACTATAATTAATCTAGTGTGAAACAATTATGATTATTGTAATCATGTATTAGGTGTAAATGAATGGGGAAAATAATATTGTATAGTGGTAAACACACACTAATTATAAATAGTAAGTTAAAAGAATGATAGTGACATTTCATTTTTATATTAACCCATAGAGATGTAGAACTCTCATTATTCATGATGGTGCAATGTAAAGACCACACTCTTATATGATTTGAAGAATTATGTAAATATATTAATGTTAATGATACTTTGGAGAAAGTATTATTTTTCTTTTTTTTTGTGCATTTTTTAGAATTTTCTAATTGATTAATATCATAAAAATAGTGTAGAATTTTTTATATAGCATAGTAAATCTACAAAAATGACCTCATATACACAAGTTTGAAGTGATATCTATAGATATTATCTAATATTAGTAGACCTACTTATAACACATGGATTCAATCTAAACCATTGAAAATTTTAATTTATCAATCAATTCATTATTTTGTTAGTAGATTCCATGTTTCATAAATTGTACTTGTTGATGCTCCAAATTGTACCCTATAGTTTTAGAGGACACATCTAAAACTCTAACCTTGGGGATAACATCAAGTTAAGCACATAAAGTAGTCAACTCTATCTTTGAATGGAAACTTGATCCTCACATTTATCCAATTATTAAGTTAGATAATTCATTATTATCTCATCAAAAGTTCAAAATGATAATTTTCTATTTTTCAATCAAGTTAACTCCACAACCACTTCAATTAACTCAATTCCTTGATCTCATCCTCATCTCCTAGTATATTTTTCTTGGGAAAGTCTATAAATACAATCATTTCCTTCATCATTTTTGTCACACTTTATGCAAATCCACTAGTCGAAATCAATCATCAATCAAACTCAATCATTAATTAAACTAGTGTTATGTTGATGAGTCACATCCACATCCAAACAAGCAAATCAATATCAATTTTTGAGGTTTGCAGTGGGATTGTTGGAATAAGATTAGGATTTGATTTCCATTTTGTGCTTTCAAGTTCATTTGATTTCTTATTTTTCAATTTTATTACTTAAACCTAATCTAAAAATTGAAAGAATTTCTTTGTAATAATAAAAAAATACATGTTCGTAAGATAGAAATGGAAAGGATTCCTTTGGAACAAATATTTATGAGATGCCCAACTATTAATAGATATTTAGGGCATTCTTCACATGCAAACACATTATTATGACTAATATTGATGTATCTTTATATGTTGTATTCTTGTTTATACTAGTTTTTAATTTTATCTATGCATATACTTTGTGAGGGGCTACAAATTGGTTTCAAATTCACATTGCCTTATGTATCATGATCCCTTTGACACTAGTTTCACCTTTTTCCATGCATACTTTATGGGGCCACACTAGTTCTAACTCCACATTGTCTTATGTGTCATGCCGCATTTCTATATATTTTACATCTCATTACAGTTGTGCTTCACAACAATTACATGTTTTGAATGATGATTAAATATACTTTTAACACTAATGCTTGATACATGTATAACTAATAATGTATGTATAATTGTGAGAAATGTTTTCTTTTTACACTAATGCTTGATACAAAGATATTGAAGCATCATTTGAAGCTCTAATATTATATCTTGTCATGCTTATTTATTTTTATTACACACAAAAGTAGGGGAAAAATGTAACGGATAAAAGTACATAACCTTCATTTTACACCTCTTTGTACATAGTTGTAGTGCTCAATCAACATATTTAGTGCATGAATTAACTCCTATGCATAACCCATTAGCCAAATCCCATTAAATAGCATCTTGGTATGGACTCGTCCACATCCCTAGGTCATGTAATACCCTAGACTAGGTTGTGTGTCTTGACCTAGTACACCACATTCAAATTTCAAATCTCACACTTCAAAGCGAAACCTTTTGGAAGCTATCTATTATCTCATTGGCTTGCATGCCAAAAACTTTGAATTAAACAGCTATGGACATGTAAGTATAAACAACTTAAAATTTACTAGCATCCATAAAGTGGCAACAAGAACCACTTAAAGATATTTTACTCTAGAGCATCAAAATCTGAATTCAACATTTAGGCATTAATGATGTGTCTACAACAAATTGTCCATCTCTAGAGGCTTGATTGCTACCAAGACAAGCTTAGGA